>WBZZ01001001.1:50000-62500 GCA_019918135.1 Paulinella micropora | reverse complement strand
TGCGGGCAGGCCGACAATCTGCCCATTTTCCCCCTGGGGGGGAAGCCGCCATAAGCGGTCGACCCCCACGCCGAAGACTGACTCCTCATTCGAATGCGCTCTGGACCGTCCGACCGACACATAGCATAAGGCATTCCGGCTGTCGTCACTATAAATAAAAAGAATCAGTCCACGTCCAGTGCGAGTCTCATCCGTGAGAACTCGTGCCCCCGAGCTCCGAGTCTCATTCGTGAGAACTCGTGCCCCCGAGCTCCAGCTCTATCCTTCCTCTGGCATTGAATATAAATGTCATCGCTTGATCCTCCCTCCAGTAGAGAATAAAAAGTAGCTGGCCCTCTCTCTATCTATGTATCTATCTATCTGTCTATCTATCTATCTATCTATCTGTCTATCTACCTATATATCTGTTTATCTATATGTTATTATTATTATTATTATTATTATTATTATTATTATTATTATTATTATTATTATTATTTTTATTATCTTTATTATTATTATCATTATTATCATTATCATTATGGACACAGTGATAGCCCAGTGGTCAAGTTCTACCATCTGGGCCCTGTCGCCAGTTCGATTCCCGTCGGTGCCACCAGTATTTTCATTGAACATACCTGTCTATTTCTGGACCAGTATTTTCATTGAACATACCGGCCCGTCTGGAAGTGTTGGAACTGCCCTTGCGGGGGTGTCATTAGAGCTTATCGTCAATTCTTCGTACTCCCCTCACGGGTGAGACGATGGAGGCGCATTTGCAGAAATGCATCAGCCATTGACAGAGAAGCACTATCATTATCATTATTATTATTATTATTATTATTATTATTATTATTATTATTATTATTATTATTATTATTATTATTGTTATTATTATTATTATTATTATTATTATTATTATTATTATTATTATTATTATTATTATTATTATAGCCAGTGGACCCAGCGGATACCAAATTGTTATGGGTGGGGTTTTGAGGTAGTTCTAGCAACTATGCTTGGTGTACGCACTTGCACATGCGGAAACGTTTTGCAAGAGGTTGTTGGGACTGCGGAATAACCTCGGCTTAGTGTAGTCTTGCCCTCAGGAGCTCCATCGGTGGCCCCTATAATCAGTCGAGAGACTGACTAGGTGGGGATGGAGCACCTCGAACAAGGGCATGAGCCTCAGCTGCATCAGTATGCCTTAGTGTTGACTGTGATATATTTGAGGGTAACACCTGATGATAAAAACTTAGTCACGCTTGTTTATCAGAGCTCCAGCCCAATGGCCTTACGGCGTTAAACTGTGATGCCAACTCAAAACCATTTGGTGGATGATGCTGGGGAGGAGGGTCGTTGGGCGCCTGTCGAAGATCTTAAACTCCGCTATGCCGGTTGATAGCCCGTGGACCCAGCGGATACCAAATTGTTATGGGTGGGGTTTTGAGGTAGTTCTAGCAACCATGCTTGGTGTACGCACTTGCACATGCGGCAACGTTTTGCAAGAGGTTGTTGGGACTGCGGAATAACCTCGGCTTAGTGTAGTCTTGCCCTCAGGAGCTCCATCGGTGGCCCCTATAATCAGTCGAGAGACTGACTAGGTGGGGATGGAGCACCTCGAACAAGGGCATGGAGGCTCATGTCCGGAAACGGATCGTGCCATCAGCTGCATCAGTATGCCTTAGAGGAAGTATATTATTATTATTATTATCATTATTATTATTATTATTATTATTATTATTATTATTATTATTATTGTTATCATTGTTATTATTGTTATTATTATTATTATTATTATTATTATTATTATTATTATTATTATTATTATTATTATTATCATTATTATTATTATTATTATTATTATTATTATTATTATTATTATTATTATTATTATTATTATTATTATTAATTATTATTATTATTATTATTTAGTGGCACCGCGATAGCCCAGTGGTTAAGGTCTACCATCTGGGAACTGTCGCCAGTTCGATTCCCGTCGGTGCCAGTATTTTCAAAGGATATTTTCTTTGCAAGTATTGGTCTGTCTGGAAGGCTTGGAGCTGCCTTGCGGGGGTGTCAGTAGAGCCTATCGTCAAATCTTCGTACTCCCCTCGCGGGTGAGACGATGGAGGCACATGTGCAGAAATGCATCAGCCATTGACAGAGAAGCACTATTATTATTATTATTTTTGTCATTATCATTATTATTTTTTCTGAAAACGGTAAAAGGTAACAAGTGTCGAGACAAAGGCTGTCGCAAGAGGGCAAGAGTTCGTGGTTTTTGTGGGAGTCATGCCATGAAACAACAGCTGGAAGTAAAAGCACGCGCTCCCAAACGTCAACAACTCAGAGTTCGCTTCCCGACCATGTCATTGGATGGCTTTTGTTGTGGTTTTTTTCTGCCTTTGGAGGTAATTCAAGTATTTGAAAAAACTGTACAAGAAGTAGATGTTACTAACCCGAAATACAGTGACCACCGCCAAATCGTGGACATCAAAGCAGATGATGGTGTTTTGGCCACTCTTGTGGTTCTTGCCAAGAACGCGTTTGTGAAGTTCTTTGGAAAATTAATTATTGACGATACCAAGCTCGTAGTTGCCCCACCCAAGTCCAGGCGCAAACCGCAGTTTCAGAATGGGATGGCACGGTTGCACCGAGACATTGAGTCTACGGAAGATTCAGGATATTTGACATTACTGGTGTGTTTGACAGATGTAACATAAAGCAACGGCGCTGTGGACTTGTACCCAAACACTCAACACACACCCCTGAATGACAAGTATCCCCAGGGTAGTACTCGGAATGTGCCATGTGTCATGCTGACGGGATGAAGGGAACGTGCTGGCTTTTTGATTCCCGTTTACTTCACCAGTCCAAGGCAAACATGACTGAGGACACGCGGCTGACACTAAATTGCCTTCTCCACAACAGGAATGTGAGGGCCAGGGAAATCAATGTGTGATAGATAATAACAAGGTAATTATAATGTTTTGGTAGAAATCACAAGATGGGTAATATTATTAATAATCTTTAATTTCATGGGCTGTCTGCATTGGATGTGACAAAGTAATTGATTTAATAAAAAATGTGTAAAATTTGATTTCGTAGAATTTAATAACATTTCATTTTAGTTAATATATGTCTACTTGAATTTATTGTAATAACTCAATTCTCTCTCTCTCTCTCTCTCTCTCTCTCTCTTGTAGTTACCTTCAAAAATCTTTGGTATGAGTTTCACTGCTGATATCGATCGTAAGCGGCGGGACAGTAGAAAACCGTATTGCCAAGCGGCACCAACCGGCAAGAAGTTTTGCAGGTCGCTGTCGCGTGGCCCCAGAGGCGGCAGCTCCACAAATTTCTTCTTCTTCTCCTTCTTCTTCTTCTTCTTCTTCTTCTTCTTCTTCTTCTTCTTCTTCTTCTTCTTCTTCTTCTTCTCCTTCTTCTTCTCCTTCTCCATCTTCTTCTCCATCTTCTTTTCCTTCTTCTTCTCCTTCTCCTCCTTCTCCTTCTCCTTCTCCTCCTTCTCCTTCTCCTTCTTCTTCTTCTTCTTCTTCTTCTTCTTCTTCTTCTTCTTCTTCTTCTTCTTCTTCTTCTTCTTCTTTTTCTTCTTCTTCTCCTCCTCCTTCTTTGTCTTCTCTGTCTCTAATCTATCTATCTATCTATCTATCTATCTATCTATCTAATCTAATCTATTCTAATCTATCTATCTATCTCCTCCTGTTCCTCCTGTTGGTGCTTTACCTGGGCAATTGCTGGAAGACGAGGTAGTTGTGAGGGAATGTTTGGTGCAAGGTTCTAGGATGCCTCGTTCGGTCAAGAAAATTTACTGTGTACAGGAACATTCGCAAGCCTCCTTCCTGGTGAATTTGCGCAACGCCGTCATGAGTATGATGAACTTTTCTGGCTCGTGTTACAATTCCCTAGCAGACACCGTGAACACAGAAGTCTACAGTGTTCTTGGAGCCGCACAAGAACAGCAACAAGCTAAACAGCACTCTGTACACGACTTGCGGCGTGTAGCTAGAAGGGTAGGTATCTACATGAGCCCGGTTACAAGTGGTCGTTTGCGGCCTGATCCGGGTGAAGAACTGGATGCTCTGACAGAGTTCACTGTAACATTACCGGAAAGTGTTCTACGGTGGACCAAGGACATAGAAGGCATGGTGATCCTCAACGGCGTCAACAAATTTGCGGTTTTGAAATGGTTACAGTTTAGAGGTGCAATGCACAAGTGCACAGCGGAACAGACACTGTGCCCATTGTCTTCCAGTAGTGCTTATTACCGGGCATGGTGTAAAGTATCCATGCAGGGGGACGAAACGTACGGAGACCAGAGCTTAGTAACAAGCAACGCTGTCCTCAACGAAGCTGTGGTTACAATATTCAAGTCTTCTCTGCAGGTAGCCACTCCACAGAATTACAAAGTGTGGTTGTTCAGAAACAAGGCAACAAAAGTACCAGTTGCATCGCCCCGTTCTTCAGTACCTGACAAACCAGGTCATAATATCTCAGGTTTGACCAATTACCTAAGTTTATACCTGACTCATGCAGATCCAAGGCAGCGTTGTATCTTTGTTATTACTGCACTGCTGCATCTATTGGTTGTTACCAGTGTTTTCCGAGGCTGTGCTGGTCGTGTTCGCAGCGGTATGTGCATGTGTGTGCACGTTGTTTCAAGCAACCAGAAAACAAGAAACTACTCTATCCGCGACACTGCAGCCAATGTATTCGCAGAGATCCTGATCTTGTGCAATCGTATCAAATCTATCCAACTAGCAAGCCAGGGAAAGACTCAATTTTTATGTTGTGCAACTGATTTGTGTCAGACAATGTTGTTATTTGGGACGCGGGCCTGGCTCACACAAATGTTCTTCTGCGCAAATCATTAAAAGGTGAAGGTGACTACCTGGCTGCTTATAATGAAAATATTACTTGGAGCAAAGAAATCAATTAAAAAAAATTACGATATTGATTTTGAAAGTGTTTGCCACTGACATTGTTATAATGTTACTGTTAGTAGTACAGGTCAGGCATTTATGTTACCATTACTGCTACTGACACCACTTTTACCACTACTACTACTACTACTACTACTACTACTAATACTACTACTAATACTACTACTAATACTACTACTAATACTACTACTAATACTACTACTAATACTACTACTAATACTACTACTAATACTACTACTAATACTACTACTACTACTACTACTACTACTACTACTACTACTACTACTACTACTACTACCACTACTACCACTACTACTACCGGTTTAACTTATCAATTCATTGTGGATACCTTCTTATGAAATGCATTAGTAATGCTTGTGCTATAATCATAAATTTCTTATAGTGAGAAGGCGTATTGTGACCCTCCGACATCATTTTCGAGTAATATCACTTACTTTAATAGATGTGCTTGTGTACATACTATTAGCGCTGGTAGTTACTTACATTTACTTCTGATTCAATGTATTGGTAATGATGGTGTTATATTCATAAACTTCTTTCCGTAATTGACGAGGCATATCGCGACCTTCGCACATTGACAATGTTAATAATATCCTTGTTTCTTCAATATACGTGCTTGTATACATAACACAGTTTGTTACTGACATCGAATTACAAGTACGCGACTGGTACAGGGGACATTCGTATGAGTATATAACAATATCCACAACTTCACTAAGAAAATACTTGCAAATGGCCAGGATAAAGTAAATCAGAAGTATTAAACAAAGTAATGGCAAAAGATGTTTATAATTTATATTGTTCTGTTGGTACAAGAATATTTTTTACAATTGAAGTTCGTAGTAGAGTAATTGTTGCTGCTGGCCGTTGGTCCTGAGTTGCCGCTGCTATCCACTGTGGCGGGAGCTGGGGATGCTGGTAGTGGTGCTGCTGCCGGTGGTGGTTTTCACAACTTAAGAAAATCTTGTAGGTCCATGATCCCAAGAGAGTCATCTTGCAATCCTTCCACATCTCCTTTCAATCCAAGTATCAGCTCTCGCGCATGCAATGAAGTTGCGGGTAAAGGTGAAAACGCTGCACTTCTTCCTGGCGAAGAAGCAGTACTTGCTTGAAGGGTGGAGTTCGGAGGTTGATCTACCATAGCCACACAAAGCAAAAATTCAGTTTCCAGTCACAGCAGTCAACAAGCTCACTTGCTTCTGAGTTTCTTGAAATCTGAACAAGATAATGATGCAGATAATTCTCTACCTGACACTTGCAGGCCCTCCCGCAACAGCCTCACCGCTTTTAGTGCTATTTCTCCTTGCCTGTCCCACTGTTGCACAGCATCTACCCAAGCTTTAGGTATTGCACCGACCCCGTAGATGGCTCCTGCGATTTGTCCTGTTATAGCTGATACTGTATCGAGGATGCCCACCTCTATGGGCAGTCATGCGAGCAATTTCGCTGGACACCTACACAGGCACGAACACACTGGCTACACTATGTCCTGTTTGTGTAGACTTAAATTTACCATGGTCAGGAAAAAGATAAAGCTTGCCATGCAAATATGCCAATTTTTTTTTTAATAACAATACATTTCCCTGCGTTGCCTGCAATTACGCATTCGCCGCTGGTGCATTACCATAGCAACCTCTTACCACGGCAACCTGGGACGGTTCGGTGCGGTAGCCGTTTGTCGATCCCTATCCTCACCGGCCGCGTTGGCCCTGTACCGAGGCGTGTACGACCATGTCAGCTGCATACCCATATTCGCCACGCCTTCTCCCGTGCTGTGCTGCAGATAAGGGCACAGGAAAGCCTTAGCTGGTACATCAAAACTTTCGACTGGCTGTAACTCACTAGGAGTGAGTCCTTTCCCGGTCATGTTAGGAACTGACTCAATTGCACCTTTACTAGAATTAGTGAGATGTGCTGAGCCTCGATAGTGCAAGTGCTTGGGCAAGTGGAAAATAATCGACTTGCCTCCGCTAAGCTGCAAAAACTTTCTCCATGTTCCATGCTGTGGTTTATCGGGACACTCGCACAAGACTCCTAGAAGGTTGGTTTGTGTCTGCTTGTATTCACTAATGAGATCGAACCCGTCCACGTACAGACGATCGGATCTATGCACAGTTCGACTTCCGACGAGAATCAAGTGGCTTTTGTGCTTAGATTCTGGTTTTTTACGGAGTTTACCGTCGAAGAATATACCCCTGTGCCGTTTGGCAGCGCCAACAGGTATATCTTCATGAAAGCCCAAAATTATCAAGTTGCTCATTCAGCGCCACCGCAAAAACTGTGTGACCCAGGCAGCCCTTACACGAACCTGTGTTTAGGTTCTTGTGGCAGGGACCTGGCCAGCCGTCCGGCTTAACACAATAGAATTTACAAGCATAGTTTTTGCCAAACAACTGTACTCTGTCTGGTGCCTCACTTAGCAGACCCACCGCCTCTCTACCCTGACATACCATGCAGAGAGGAGTGTCTTCTTCTCCAGGAAACAAACGTTCAGTACCTGGCAGCCATCCCTCTGTTTAACAACAGTCACACACAGAAACATATGCACGTCAACTTGTGCTTGATGTTGATACACACACCAACACACTGTCAAACACACAAACCTGCGTGCTTCCTTTGCATTCACAACAGCATAAGTGTTAAATTGAATTTTTTTTTATTGTTTGGGGTTTTTCATAATTTTTTTTTTTTGTATTTATATATATATATAAATATATATATATACATATATATATACATATATATATACATATATTTTATTAATTCTAAAACGATTTGGTAAGCAACAGTATCACCGGTATCACAAGATCAGTTGACGTGCCCTACACTTGTCGCTTGGGAGGGCTTTGTCTGCACTTAGGCGGGGTTTTATTCCCTTTGTCAGTGCTTTGCCTAGGTTTCACTTCCTTAAGACTCCACATTGTCCAGCTTGAGCATATGCTCTTCTAGTAATTTATCTCGGCGTGTGGCTGTCTCCCTGTGGCAGACACACTGCTGTCGAAGCAGGCGCAAGTGTCCCTCATCTCTGATATCAATTGCATCAATGCTCACATCTTGTGTCACATCATGTGTACAATAGTAAATTAGTAACTCTTCACCTTCGTCGATGTCCTGGAGTGGTATTATAACTAGTTCTATGTGAGGTTTCGAATCTTCTAACAAATCCCGCAGAGCGAACAGCCCAGAAAAACCAGCAAGCCTCTTGTTCAACGGCTGAGAATCCCAGCTTGGCCTTTCCCAGGCCAGGGATGTGAGTACCCCAGGACTGACACTCTGGGCCCACGGCAAGAAATCCATGCCAGTGCCGTTAATCCTAATTTCTATCTTCGCGTTAGCCTTGTTTTTGTCAATGTGATTCAAGTAACTAACATAGCCTCGGGGAACTACCACAAGACCACGCTGCAATGTTTCTTTGTCACTTGCCTGGTCAACAAGGACGACCATCGCTTGGCATTTCCAACGATGCTGTGTTCTCTTAGGCAACAGGGTCAGACAGTCAAGGTAATGATAGACCTCCCTAACTCTCTTATTGTCCACCTCGGCCGCGTAACATTCACCTTGGTGCAGCTTGTCCGCCGCAAAACCCCCCCAACCGTGAACTGGGGATCGTGCTAGATACAGAGTCCGTGATGTCTCCACACCACATGACAAGGGCAAGGGGCACTGGTCACCTAGCCTTCTCTTGCCTGGCCACATATGCACATACCAACAACATACAGTATATTATTTTTAATAATTAGAACAGTTACTCAAAACCAACACAAAACCTAAGTCGAAAATCTTACCGCTCTTGTGTTCAATCAACACCTTGCCTTAACTCACTCTCCTTTCTTTGCTCTTTCTTTTTCCTGTGCGTCCTGTTTGCGTTTTCCCCGAGTCATAGGACCTCGCTGTGCTTGTACTTCTTCTGGTACTTCTTCTTCCTCTACTTCTTCTTCTTCCTCTACTTCACTTGTATTATTTTTTCCTCTTGTTTTTCTTCCTTGCCTTGTTCTCCTTGTTGTTCTTGACCTGATGGTGGGAACAGATTTGTTAAATCTGTAAAGGCTCGCACCCAAGAGTTCATTTGATCCTTCTTGAGAACCACGCTGCCGTCCTCTTGCTTAAATTTCAAGGCTTCGCTCTGTAGAAACGCGAGGGTCTTGTTTGCTTCTTCTCTCTGTCTCACTTGCTCTGCGCGCTGGACCGCCTTCAACGCCTAATGATAATGTACAGCAAGTCAAGGAATGAATTAGCAGAACTCTCTCTGTCTTATCTCTCTCTCTCTCTCTGTCTTATCTCTCTCTCTCTCTCTCTCTCTGTCTTATCTCTCTCTGTCTCATCTCTCTCTGTCTCATCTCTCTCTGTCTCATCTCTCTCTGTCTCTCTCTCTGTCTCATCTCTCTCTCTCTGTCTGTCTGTCTCATCTCTCTCTCTCTCTCTCTCTCTCTGTCTCATCTCTCTCTCTCTCTCTGTCTCATCTCTCTCTCTCATCTCTCTCTCTCTCTCTCTCTATCTCATCTCTCTCTCTGTCTCATCTCTCTCTCATCTCTCTCTCTCTCTCTGTCTCATCTCTCTCTCTCTCTCTCTATCTCTCTCTCTCTCTCTCTCTCTCTCTCTCTCTCTCTTTCTTTCTTTCTCCCTCTCACGTGCATAGATGCACACACAAAACATTGTTACATCAACTGTACGTAAAAACAACTTACCTCCTTGGCTTCACGCAAGTACACACCCCACAAGTTCAGCGCCGCGCCTGAGCTTTTGGAGTCGTATATGGACACGCCGAACACGTCCAGGGATACGCCTGAGCTTTGTCTAGCCTGCTGCAGGTTCACGCCGAACAGGTCCAGGGCCACGCCGGATCGCTGCTCCTCGCACACGCCCCTCCCGAGCAAATCTCGCGCCAAACCGCTGCTCCTGTTCTCGTACAAGAACATGCCGAAGCTGTCCCTAGCCACACCCGCGCTCTCCCTAGCTTGGCGCAGGTTCACGCCGAACAGGTCCAGAGCCACGCCGGATCGCTGCTCCTCGTACACGCCCCTCCCGAACAAATCTTGCGCTAAACCGCTGCTCTTGTTCTCGTACAAGAACATCCCGAAGCTGTCCCTGGCCACTTCCTGTACCGGTCCCGAGCTCTTAGCTTCATACAAGTTCTTTCCGAACAAATCCCTAGCCACACCCAAGTTCTGTAATGGAGAGGTGGTATGCCATTTGTTATCTTTAGGCAGAACGGCTTGGGCGTTTAGGTAGAAACGACTTTGCATTCTAGTAATTGGCGCTGAGTCCAACGTCCCCTCCGGGATCTTCCCTTGCTGCCACTGCAGATCATCTTCTCTGTACTTCAGCGCCGCTAGGAGATGTTTTTGCAATAATGCCAGTGCCGCCTAAAATTCGACGACACATACCATGCTAGCTATAGTGCGATTTTGTTGGATGTACAATGTTATTAGGTATTTTGCAATAATGCGTGTGTGTGTGTGTGTGTGTCTGTGTGTGTGTGTGTGTTGTGTGTGTGTGTGTGTGTCTGTCTGTCTGTCTGTCTGTCTGTGTCTGTCTGAGTGTATGTACCAGAATAATAATATACACATGCACATTGTATTACACACACTTGCAAACTGGTTACCTTTTCATCCTGTTCTTCAGTCGTTGACGTCTCCTATACGCATGTACGTCACAATGAACGTGTGTTTGTATGTACAAATTGGTCAATGTGTCTGTATTCTGTATATTTATGTATAGAGAACATTATTATTTAATATTTGACGTGACCTCTCCGTCGCCTGCTCCCCAGCAGTGGCAAAGCTTTTGCAATTTTGCCTTGGCATCAACAGCGCGCAGCGAAATGGGTGGCGCATCGGACGCTAGAGACACAGTGGTGACATGGTGTGAATGTGTGTGGAAGAGGAGGGGAGGGGGGGACCAGGAGCATCACTGCCACAGTAGGAAGAAGTTGACTAAAAACAGATGATATGCTCATGAGCGTTGATGTCCTTAGTAGCTTTCAGCGCGATTCCCAGCATACTCGGGGCTGGTAACTTTTCTGAATTTGGGTCGTACAGCGTGCCTTGACGGAAAACTTCTCTCAGGAAGAACATTGCTGGCAGATTTTCTTGCTTTTTCCTGTTATACTGCTCCCGTGCAAATTCGGATACCGTGCTGTGGTTGTACTGGAAATAGCGCTTCCTTGCCAATTCTATGTTTTCTGCCTTTTGCCTCGTAGCCTGCTTGCCGAAAGCAACCTTGTCTGGGCAACGGTAAACATAGCTGTGAAGGTGAACGCCGAACCAATCTCCGAAGTTCACTTCTTTCTGATCCACGGTGAAAACAAATTTGACGTTGGCTTCGTTTTCCATGCCACACACTGTCACGTATCTTCCATACTATTGGGGGCAAATCAAAGCTCCTATTCGCATCGAAAATGTCTCTCCGGTCATGCCCCATTGCTCCGGTAGCAATTCTAGTGCACAGGGATGCATCATGTACCTTCCAGCCAGATTGTGTGGTGTCGAACCGCACAACGAATTGTGCAGAATGCTGTCTAGCATATCTGGGGTAAAAAATCCACTGCAGAATATCTGCCCCTCATGCAGGCTTCGTTTGGCACGCACTACCAGCCGAACCGCACCACCACCGCGCTTGAGACAGGCATCTTCCGAAATTACAACCCCCTCGTGCGGGACAAGAGAGGTTCCTGCTGAATCAATGTCCTGATGGTACCACTGGCTGACTCGTTCACTGGGACGAGTTTTGGCGGCCCTGTCTCGCCACTTCAACGTGTATGTCATAGCGACCGGAAAACCCTGGAAGCATTGAGACGATGCGGTAGTGTCCTTAATTTCAGCTCCGGCTGGTTCTTCCCCTACCCTGACGCCCCTTACGGTGGTGGTATCATGTGTCCAGCAACGACCGATGAATATGTCCCAGGTAATTTTCCACCCCTGGCCCCCCTGTCCCTTTTGATTTGGTTCACCTCTCGTACGAAATTATTCATCATTACCAAGGTCAGCTTTTCAGCTCCAAGCAAGTTTTTGAACCATTCCTTGGGTGCCTACAATTACACGCATTGTTTATGCTAGAACTTTCATTGTTGCCGCTATGCGTACGAGTACCTTTTGCTCTATGAACCGAGCGGCTTCAACGAAATTGACAATGGTTATCTTGGTCGAATCGGCTGATGCTCTTGTGGCATCAGCTGGAAAAGCTACCAGGAAATCTACCTGGGCTTCTGCCCCGCCGATGGTAGTCAGGTCCTTGGACACTGTCACAAATACCAACATTCAAAGTTTTGGCACATACAGCAACACAAATAATTTTTATCAACCATGTTAGTGAATATCACAACTAGCTTACCATCATCAAGCCAGGCGATTTTGTTTACTGCCTTTTTGCTTAAGTAATATTCTCCCTGGGTCGGACTAATTGCGGTCTCCTTGGCGCGATTCACCAGATATACAATAATGGCAGACAGCTGCAAGGCAGTTACTCCTTGCACCACTTTTGCACTGTTGAAAGCGGTCTGCTGAGAGGTTGCCCGGCAAAACAGATAATGTAAGTACGACA
>WBZZ01001001.1:27500-40000 GCA_019918135.1 Paulinella micropora | reverse complement strand
TCTGATCCTGCGGTATTGTCTTTCTAACCAATCAGTGCTAGCAGAAGAGAGTTTGCCGTGTGTCTGGCCTGTGGGTGGTAAGAAGCAGCAGACGGAACAAGAGGATGTGGTATGCGAGTGCCCGTTTCCAATTGCTTGTCAAAACAACCAAGTGGATCCATCCACTCTGATATGCTGCCCCAATTGTCTGTTTTGTGGGGGCACGATCCAGATGACGTCCCTGCACCGCGGAGTTATCACTTTGTGTGACCCTTTCTGTCCCACGACTTGTGGGCAACGCACAGAAAACGATTTTTTCAGAGCGGCCAAAGCAATTCAACCAATAACTACCAAGATGAACGAGATGAAAGATGTCTTGACAAAGTTCTGCCAAGAAGCCCTGGAAGAACAGGTGGAGCTCAAGCCCTGGCTGGAGGATCCAGCCTCGATAGCCTGATCATGGTGTGACTTTGATGGGTCCATACTAGATTGGGATCCGACGGTGAACCCTTACCTTTTCACTGAACCGAGCGATTTCCCTGACCCAGGAGACGAAGGATATCACGATTACTCCTCCAGTGGGCCTTTATATTTCCGCTGCGTGCGATGTCGTGCTGTTAATGTTTTGCCCTGGGAATTGCAAACTCATAATGCAGATGAGTACATGTCCACAGATATGTTCGCGTCGTTTTTCTGGTGTTCTTCCTGCAAGACAGGTCAAGAATGAAAATAGGATGGCAAGAGAGGGAGGGTTGTATGTGGTGTTCTTGTGGGTTTTTTTGTGCTCAAGCTCAGCTGTTTGTCGCGCAGAATAATTGCTTAATGATATGCATGGTTGTTGAGGTGCAGTAAATGTCGTCCGTCATTGCTTGTTCGTATGTATGCTTGCTACAACTTGGATGCAGACCATGTCGTCCCAGATAAAGGAAGTACGGGCGGCTTCACCTTCCGTGCTAGTGGCGTCCGTACTATGGAAAGGGTGTTGGAGGAGTGGTTGAGACAACTTGGCAGTGATTTCTTTTCTTGTTCCAGGAAAGACGTACTGGAGACAGTAACCGGGTCAAGCTCAGTTTGCAGTGGTTGCTGACCGAAGCTGACGGCAAAACCAACTCAGTCAACCAGCACCCCGCGTACGGTCCCAGCGATCAGGAATGTCGCGCCTTAGAGCAAGATCACACTCATTGGAGTCCGGGGTGGACGCGGTTGCTGGTGTGGGCGCATCCACATACACAAGGGCGTTCACAACCACAGCCAAACGATACCCTCCATATCCGGGTATGATAGTATTACCCGGTATGATACCCCTGGGGTATGAGGGGTATGAGAGAGAGAAGGGGTATTATACCCTCATGGGTATGGGGGGGGGGGGGGGTATCAGGGGTATGAGGGGTATCGACCTCATACCGCTCAGGGACTTGGAGAAAATTTATTAGGGGGGGGGGGGGGTATGATACCCCTCAGGGACTTGGAAGAAAATTTATTAGATAGCATGAGGTGCGAGATGGGGTATGAAACCCCCAGATGGGGTATGAGGGACTTGGAGAAAATTTATTAGCCGTGGTATCAGATGGGGTATGAGGGACTTGGAGAAAATTTATTAGCAGGGGTATCGATATCAGATGGGGTATGAGGGACTTCGAGAAAATTTATTAGCAGGGGTATCAGATGGGGTATGAGGGACTTAGAGAAAATTTATTAGCCGGGGTATCAGATGGGGTATGAGGGACTTGGAGAAAATTTATTAGCAGGGGTATTACTATCAGATGGGGTATGAGGAACTTAGAGAAAATTTATTAGCCGGGGTATCAGATGGGGTATGAGGGACTTGGAGAATATTTATTAGCAGGGGTATCAGATTTATTTATTAATAAGATACGCAACATGGTCCCACTGCCGGATCAATTACAATTATTAATTTGATATCGAGATTGAATTTTTTTAAGCTCTAAAAGTGGCAAGTATTTTATTAAAACAGTGAGTAACAGAGAGAAAATGAGGGGTATGAGGGACATAGAGAAAATGAGGGGTATGAGGGACATAGAGAAAATGAGGGACATAGAGAAAATGAGGGGTATGAGGGACATAGAGAAAATGAGGGGTATGAGGGACATAGAGAAAATTTGAGGGGTATGAGGGACATAGAGAAAATTTGAAGGGTATTAAAGACACAGAGAAAATGAGGGGTATGAGGGACATAGAGAGAAAATGAGGGGTATGAGGACATAGAGAGAAAATGAGGGGTATGAGGGACATAGAGAGAAAATGAGGGGTATGAGGGACATAGAGAGAAAATGAGGGGGGTATGAGGAACATAGAGAGAAAATGAGGGGAGTATGAGGGACATAGAGAGAAAATGAGGGGTATGAGGGACATAGAGAGAAAATGAGGGGGGTATGAGGGACATAGAGAGAAAATGAGTGGTATGAGGGACATAGAGAGAAAATGAGGGGTATGAGGGACATAGAGAGAAATTGAGGGGTATGAGGGACATAGAGAAAATGAGGGGTATGAGGGACACATAGAGAAAATGAGGGTATGAGGAACATAGAGAAAATGAGGGGTATGAGGGACATAGAGAAAATGAGGGGTTTGAGGGACACAGAGAGAAAATGAGGGGTATGAGGGACATAGAGAGAAAATGAGGGGTATGAGCGACATAGAGAGAAATTGAGGGGTATGAGGGACATAGACAAAATGAGCGGTATGAGGGACATAGAGAGAAATTGAGGGATATGAGGGACATAGAGAAAATAAAGGATATGAGGGACATAGGCAAAATGAGGGGTATGAGGGACATAGAGAGAAATTGAGGGATATGAGGGACATAGAGAAAATAAAGGATATGAGGGACATAGACAAAATGAGGGGTATGAGGGACATAGAGAGAAATTGAGAGGTATGAGGGAGATAGAGAAAATAAAGAGTATGAGGAACATAGAGAAAATGAGGGGTATGAGGGACTTAGAGAGAAAATGAGCGTATGAGGGACATAGAAAAAATGAGGGGTATGAGGGACATAGAGAGAAAATGAGGGGTATGAGGGACACAGAGAAAATGGCGGCAGGGACTTAGAGTATTACTGTCATGGTGTTGTCCCTGATCCTTCTTCTTCCACGCCTTCGACTTCCTCTGTTGGGGTACAAGGGGTAGAAGGGCCCTGACTCATTGGTTCCGCCCCTGCAGTTTCTTGGTCCCCTGCTGGGTTACAAGGGCCCTCTTCTTCGTTGGAGGACTACAGTGCAGAGAGAGAGAGAGTATATGGGTATGGGGTATAAGGTATGAGGCATGAAGGGATATGACAGGGGTATTTTATTATTATCATTATTATTATTGTTTTTTATTATTACTAACTGATAACTGGCTTCGCAGGGTTACCTGATAACTGGCTATGCCTCAACCTTGCTTAGCAATGCGTTCCATGAGCAGAAACACGTGTACCTGTCCACTTCCCGCTGCTTTAACACAAGTTCGGTATGATTTCAAGAAAAACCCTTGAGAGAGCAAAGTTCCAAGAGTATCCCTGTGGTCGTGGGACATGCTGTTTGATTTACAGCTATCTGTAACCATAACATATTTTACCCGTTCGTCCTGGATTATTTTCAACAGGACTTTATGCTTATGGGCTGGTTTTCAACCTTTCCAGAACAAGAACGCTGTTATGTTCTTGTTCCACTTCATCGCACGTGGTATTAACTCAACGTGAGGGGCTTCAGCTTCTGTACCCCATTGAATACAAGAAAACTCCTTCGACCACACAACGCGGTTTATAGACGCATTGTATGAACTTATTGAGCAGAAACAGCTCTTATATGAACAAACCCCTATCGAGTTATCATGCGCGGCCCACAATACACCGTATTTTTCATACCTGCTAAGGAATGCAATTTCAAAACGTCTGGTCTCTATACCAGCGACTGCAGCCCAATCATCGCCCAAGGCAAAAAGAAGCACATCTCCCGATGCACACTCAATATCCAATAGACACATGTATTTTTTTTCATCCCTGGGGATCCCTCCGAAACATGTCGCAAAGGATTCACTAGTCATAGTCCCACCGATCCCATCACCTACACTACCAAGGTCCCTAATACGTAAAGGTCCCCTCAACTGTTGCGCTAGTCGCACCCGCCAGGCAGGAGCGGGCGCAAGAAACCGAGGATTAGAAGTCCCACAATCCTCAACAACGCATACAGCTAAAGAAAACTGATTCTTTGTGCCACAGCTGTGACAAACCCAAGGTGGCATTTCCGATTCCACTTCCAACGCCGAGGTACCCTGCCAAACAGATTATTATTATTATTATTATTATTATTATTATTATTATTATTATTATTATCACACCCCGGGTTATCAGACAGGGATGACAGGGGTATCATACCCGGGTATAGGACAGGGGTATGGGACAGAGGTATGAGACAGGGTATGGGATAGGGGTATGAGACACCTTTTCCTTTTCCTCCGCAAGCTCCTCTGGTACCGCCTCTGATGGGGAACACTCTTGTGCGTCAGAGCCCTACAATACAAAGAGAGAGAGAGAGAGAGAGAGGGGGGGTATATAGGGGTATGATGGGGGTATGCAGTGGTACCTTGGCGGTCGGTGTCGTCTTCCTCCTCTTTGCAGCTTTATTCTTCTCAGCCACAATTGTTCTTTTTCCGCCTATGTGGTATGAGACAGGGGTATGGGACACGGATATGGGACAGGGGTATGAGACAGGGGTATGGGACCACGAGAAGTTGTAGTAGTGGCAGCAGCTGCAGCAGCCTTCCCCGCCGCAGCTTTCTCCTGCATTAACTTTGCAACCTCATCTTGCACATCTGATGGAATCTCAGAAGCTTGGCCAAAAGCAGCAGTAGTAGTAGTAGTAGTAGTAGTAGAAGTAGAAGAAGAAGAAGAAGAAGAAGAAGTAGAAGAAGTAGTAGTAGTAGAAGAAGAAGAAGAAGAAGAAGAAGGAGGAGGAGGAGGAGGAGGAGGAGAAGGAGGACAATCCTTCGGCCACCAGATGTTGCAGGACTCTCCTTCGGGGAACACACCGGTAGGAGATGTTGCGTCCTTTACCTTCAGGATTTTTTCCCGCGATGCCTTGCTCATGGTATCCTGCGAAAATTCGCACGGCCCCAAAAGACTTTCAATAGGCATGAAAGAAGCCAGCCTTACCCACCCCTCCATTCTATGCTTCTTTCCACCAGCTTCCTTCTGAAAGAAGCATCTCAGGGGCGGTTTTTCACCGATCTGCATCATGAGAGAGAGAGAGAGAGAGAGAAGAGGTATGGGACAGGGGTGTGAAGGGGGGTATCATACCCCGGGTATCAAACCCCTGTACCATACCCAGGGGTATCATACCCCGGGGGTATGGGGGGTATCATACCCCGGGGTATCAAACCCCTGTACCATACCCCGGGGGTATGGCAGGGGTATGGGACAGGGGTATGAGAGGCAGGGTATGAGGGTATGCGGGGGTAATATAGGAGGGGTATAGGAGGTATGGGGGGTATGGAGGGGTTTCATGGAAGCCATCCGCATACTACCTTGCTTTACACACGCACATACCCCGGGGTATCATACCCCAGGGGTATGGTAGGGGTATGAGAGGCGGGGTATGAGGGTATGCGGGGGTAATATAGGAGGGGTATAGGAGGGTATGTGGGGGTATGGAGGGGTTACATGGAAGCCATCCGCATAGTGCCTTGCTTTACCACGTGACCCATCACTTAGAGGAATCGCTGCCCGCCTGCACATATGCAGCAGAGAAATAGATAGATAGATACACAGAGAGAGAGAGAGAGAGAGAGAGAGAGGTATCAGAGGGGTATGCAGGAGGGGTATGGAGGGGGTATGCAGGAGGGGTATGACCACTTTGGGAACAATTTTCCTGAATTCGATCGCCCTCTGCTCAGCGGGACTCCGTCTGCCTTGGTTTTCCACACATTTTCAGCACCTCGTTCGCTTTCCGTGATTTCATGGCCCAAGTATGTCACCAAAACCTATGCGAGGATATATGGGGTATTGGCGGGGTATGTGCGGTATGGGGGGGGGGGGGACCTGGCCCTTTTTATTGACCAGCTGGGACATGGGGACGTCGCTCCCATCATCCCGGTGATAGGCTTCGTAGGTGTGGAGTAGCTCCTTGGGATACTGCACACACAACGAGAAAGTGACATGTGACGGGGATACAGATAGGTATATGTAGAACAGACCGATCGCAGAAGATTGGCTGAGGTCGTCAATTTGTCGTAACGTCCAATCACGACTACATTGATGGTGATGCAATTCTTGACGCAGTCTGCGTCTTCGTCCTTCGGCCAAGGATGATTGCAAACCTTTCGAGGGGTATGACAGGGGTATGAGAGGGGTATGAGAGAGGCGAGGTATGACAGGGGTATGAGGCAGGGGTATGGGACAGGGGTATGAGACAGGGATATGGGACAGAGGTATGAGACAGGGGTATTGCATACCTCGCACACCAATACGCGGTCCTCCTTCTTTCCTTTTTCCTTACGGTCCTCCTTCTTTCCTTTTCCCTTGCCCTTGCGCTTTCCTTTTCCCTTGCCCTTGCCCTTGCGCGGCCTCCATTCCTCATCCTCGTCACTCCCAGCCTATAGTACAGAGAGAGAGAGAGAGACATAGAGGGAGGGAGGGAGAGATGCCTTCGATTTTGCATTTTCGACGCGCAGAAACTCCAGATAATTTCTGTCAATTTTTTTTCCCCATCTAAAAAAGTTAACCACTCCCTTTCCTTTTCTGGGAGATGTGCATATGCCTATCAGAGAGAGAGAGAGGGAGAGGGGGGGGGGGGGGGACAGGGTATAGGGGTATGAGGGGGTATGGGAGGGGGTATAGAGGTACCGTTCCTTTTCCCTCTTCCTCGTCTTCTGATTCCACGAGTTTCTGGAGTTTCTGGCGCTACGTTGCAGAGAGAGAGAGAGAGAGAGAGGGAGGGAGAGAGACAGTAGGGGTATGGGATATAGGGGTATGAGAGGGGGTATGAGAGGGGGTATGAGAGGTATGAAGGGGTACCTTGCGCGGTGCCTTTTGTTGCTCTTGATCGTCCTCGTCTGAGTCAGAGCCCTACAGTGCAGAGAGAGGGAGAGACGGGGGGTATTAGACGGGCGGGGGGGGGGGGGGGGAAGGAAAAGGTACCCCTTTATACCCTTATACCCCCTCATACCCCTTTATTATATATTATGTATAGGGGTATGAGGGGGTATGGGAGGGGGTATAGGGGTATAAAGGGGTACCTTTTCCTCCCCCCCCCACCCACCCCTCTCTCTCTCCCTCTCTCTGCACTGTAGTGCTCCCTCCTGTACTAGTACACGTTCTCATACCCCCTCATGCCCCTACATTACATACTACTATACACCACCCCCCCCCACACCCCTCCCATCGGGGGGGGGGGGGGTATAGGGGTATGGGATATGGGGGTATGAGGGGGTATAGGGGTATAAAGGGGTACTTGGGGTTTGGACGCGTTGCTAGTGTCTGCATACTTCGGTTCCGCCTTGCTACTGCAAAAGAACCTGTTTCAGAGCAAGGAAAGCCATGAACACTTAGAATTCATACCCCGCCTCTCATACCCCTGTCATACCCCTCTCAGAGCAAAAAAAGGCATGAACACAGATATGTAAGTAAAAATGCCATAGGTATGTAAGTAAAAATGTAAGTTACTTTCCATGGAATTCTATCTTTCCCAGCTCTGGTACTTTAGGATCCCGGCGGAACGAGTCGTCAAGCCAAAAAAACCCTTTGTCTAGTTTCACTGTTGGGTTTGCCACAGCGCTGCCGCTGTTCATTTTAACTTCGATGCCTTTTACCGAATTTCTATCTTTTTCATTTTCTCTGTCTACTACCGACTTCGGACACACCAGGTTTGCCCCAGAACGCAGCAGCATCACCAGAGGGCCTTGCCCCTTCTCCCACCAAAAAGCATCTTTTACAAGACCAGATTTCTCTTGTGCCTGTACCACCTTGAAATCTGCCACGCTCATTTTCTTCTCAAGCTCAGGATCGTTCAACGGGTCCATGCTAACAAGGACACCTTCTTGCCCCACCATCTCCGGCACCCTCTCGTCAAGCTGCACAGTATCAAACACATACAGGGCGGGGTATGAGAGGGGTATGACAGGGGTATGAGAGGGGTATGGGGTATGAGCGGGGTATAAGTGTATGACGGGGGTACAAGGGTACTACCGAGACCAACGCGACACCGGAACTGGGAAAGCTTTTCAGAACGCAGCCACGCAACTCTTGCCCTTCATGCTGCATCACCCAATCCCATCCATCCTTGCTTTCACTACCCCTCTCTTTTGTTGGGGTCTCCACCAGCACGGTTTTGCGGTCACTACCCCTCTCTTTTGTTGGGGTCTCCGTCTTGTGCTTTTTGCCTGCCTTCTCGCTCTCCTTTGAGGTGACCTTGGTAAAATCGACGACCTGCGTCAAGAGAGAGAGAGAGAGAGAGAGATAGGGGTAATACTATGGGACAGGGTATGAGACAGAGGTATGAGAGGTAAAATCGATGGTTTCGACCGCTGTCTCTGCGTCTGCGGCCTGCTCCACCTGCTCCTGCACTTCCTCTGCGTCCTTCTCTCCCTCCTTCTTTGGTGACGGTTCCGGCTCCCCCTCGGGTGTTTTGTTTGGCTTTGTCTT
Organism: Paulinella micropora; assembly: GCA_019918135.1. Taxonomy (NCBI): domain Eukaryota; phylum Cercozoa; class Imbricatea; order Euglyphida; family Paulinellidae; genus Paulinella; species Paulinella micropora. Next base: position 31,380 of record WBZZ01001001.1, on the reverse strand, counting down.
TGCTATGACTTTTTTTTCTTCAGTTTTTTACTTTTTTTTTTCAGGACTTTGATTTGCTCTGACTTCTTGTTTTTAGATTTACTTTTCTTCCCTCTCCCCCCCTCCTCCTTCTCCTCGTCCTTGTGCTCGTCCTCGGTGTCCTCGTTGTCCTGGCCAGGCTGGACAGTGGCGCCCGAGACGATGTTGCATTCGTCGATGTGGTTCGCATTGGTATACGGCTTTGAATTTCTCTTTTCTGCACACAAACATGACTCGGTGTTTTATTATTATTATTATTATTATTATTATTATTATTCAGCCCAATGGCCTCAAGGCGTTAAACTGTGACGCCAACTCATAACCCTTTGGTGGTAGATGCTGGGAAGGAGGGTCGTTGCGCGCGTAAAAGATCTTAAACTCCGCATATGCTGGTTGATAGCCCAGGACCCAGCAGACACCAGATTGTTATGGGTGGGGTTTCGAGGCAGCTCTAGCAACCGCGCTTGGTGTATGCACTTGCACATTCGGTGACGTCTTGCAAGAGGTTGCTGGGACTGCGGAATAACCTCGGCTTAGTGCAGTCTTGCCCTCAGGAGCTCCATCGGTGGCCCCGATCATCAGGCGAGAGACTGACACGGGGGGGTGGAGGACCTCGAACAAGGGTATTGGAGGCTTATGTCCGTTGAGGATATGCCATGAGCTGCATCAGTACGCCTCAGATATAGTAAATCTGCCTTGGAGTGTTGACTGTGACATATTTGAGGGAAATCCCGATGAAAAAACCTAGTCACACTTGCTAAACAGAGTTCCAGCCCAAAGGCCTCAAGGCGTTAAACTGTGACGCCAACTCATAACCCTTTGGTGGTAGATGCTGGGAAGGAGGGTCGTTGCGCGCGTAAAAGATCTTAAACTCCGCATATGCTGGTTGATAGCCCAGGACCCAGCAGACACCAGATTGTTATGGGTGGGGTTTCGAGGCAGCTCTAGCAACCGCGCTTGGTGTATGCACTTGCACATTCGGTGACGTCTTGCAAGAGGTTGCTGGGACTGCGGAATAACCTCGGCTTAGTGCAGTCTTGCCCTCAGGAGCTCCATCGGTGGCCCCGATCATCAGGCGAGAGACTGACACGGGGGGGTGGAGGACCTCGAACAAGGGTATTGGAGGCTTATGTCCGTTGAGGATATGCCATTAGCTGCATCAGTACGCCTCAGATATAGTATTATTATTATTATTATTATTATTATTATTATTATTATTATTATTATTATTATTATTATTATTATTATTATTATTATTATTGTCTTGCCCATTGAGATCGGGTGTCAACTGTGGGCAGGTGTCGTTGACACCGGCCGGTTCCGGCATCGGTACCAGTAGAGATGGTAGCAACAACACGGACCCACGGGTTTCGGTAAGGTAGCAGACCCGAAGGCGCTACATTACTTACTCGCGTGGCAATCCTCGGTTGCTTCCCGATTACCTCAGGTATCCGAATTGGGAGTGGCGGCTTTTTTTTAACATCTCAAATAGGGCTTGTTATTATTATTATTATTATTATTATTATTATTATTATTATTATTATTATTATTATTATTATTATTATTATTATTATTATTATTATTATTATGGACACCGTGATAGCCCAGTGGTCAAGTTCTACCATCTGGGCCCTGTCGCCAGTTCGATTCCCGTCGGTGCCACCAGTATTTTCATTGAACATACCGATCCGTCTGGACCAGTATTTTCATTGAACATACCGGCCCGTCTGGAAGTGTTGGAACTGCCCTTGCGGGGGTGTCATTAGAGCTTATCGTCAATTCTTCGTACTCCCCTCACGGGTGAGACGATGGAGGCGCATGTGCAGAAATGCATCAGCCATTGACAGAGAAGCACTATTATTATTATGATTATTATTATTATTATTATTATTTTGGACACCGTGATAGCCCAGTGGTCAAGTTCTACCATCTGGGCCCTGTCGCCAGTTCGATTCCCGTCGGTGCGACCAGTATTTTCATTGAACATACCGATCCGTCTGGACCAGTATTTTCATTGAACATACCGGCCCGTCTGGAAGTGTTGGAACTGCCCTTGCGGGGGTGTCATTAGAGCCTATCGTCAATTCTTCGTACTCCCCTCACGGGTGAGACGATGGAGGCGCATGTGCAGAAATGCATCAGCCATTGACAGAGAAGCACTATTATTATTATTAGTATTATAATATTATCATATATGTATCATACCCCTCTCATACCGGGACCCCTCCCGTACCCTCCCATACCCCTTATCAGTATTTTTATGGTTATTATTATGATTATTATTATTATTATTAAAAAAAATATAGGTATCATACCCCTCTTCCATACCCCTCCCGTACCCTCCCATACTCCATACCCCTCCCATACCCTCCCATACCCCTTATCAGTATTATTATCATTATTATTATTATTATTATTATTATTATTATTATTATTATTTTGGACACCGTGATAGCCCAGTGGTCAAGTTCTACCATCTGAGCCCTGTCGCCAGTTCGATTCCCGTCGGTGCCACCAGTATTTTCATTGAACATACCGGTCTATTTCTGGACCAGTATTTTCATTGAACATACCGGCCCGTCTGGAAGTGTTGGAACTGCCCTTGCGGGGGTGTCATTAGAGCTTATCGTCAATTCTTCGTACTCCCCTCACGGGTGAGACGATGGAGGCGCATGTGCAGAAATGCATCAGCCATTGACAGAGAGGCACTATTATTATTATTATTATTATTATTATTATTATTATTATTATTATTATTATTATTATTATTATTATTAAAATATAGGTATCATACCCCTCCCATACCCCTCCCGTACCCCTTATCAGTATTATTATTATTATTATTATTATTATTATTATTATTATTATTATTATTATTATTATTATTATTATTATTATTATTATTATTATTATTATTATTATTATTATTATTATTATTATTATTGACACCGTGATAGCCCAGTGTTCAAGTTCTACCATCTGGGCCCTGTCGCCAGTTCGATTCCAGTCGGTGCCACCAGTATTTTCATTGAACATACCGGTCCGTCTGGAAGTGTTGGAACTGTCCTTGCGGGGGTGTCATAGAGCCTATCGTCAATTCTTCGTACTCCCCTCACGGGTGAGACGATGGAGGCGCATGTGCAGATTTGCATCAGCCATTGACAGAGAAGCACTATTATTATTATTATTATTATTATTATTATATTATATTATTATTAAAATATAGGTATCATACCCCTCTCATACAACTAGTTATACCCCTTCTCCATACCCCTTATTATTATTATTATTATTATTATTATTGATGGCACCGCGATAGCCCAGTGGTTAAGGTCTACCATCTGGGACCTGTCGCCAGTTCGATTCCCGTCGTTGCCAGTATTTTCAAAGGATATTTTCTTTGAAAGTATTAGTCTGTCTGGAAGGCTTGGAGCTGCCTTGCGGGGGTGTCAGTAGAGCCTATCATCAATTCTTCGTACTCCCCTCGCGGGTGAGACGATGGAGGCGCATGTGCAGAAATGCATTCGCCATTGACTGAGAAGCACTATTATTATTATTATTATTATTATTATTATTATTATTATTATTATTATTATTATTATTATTATTATTATTATTATTATTATTATTATTATTATTATTATTATTATCATCATCATCATCATTAAGGTATAAGAGAGAGAGAGAGAGAGATAGAGAAAGAGAGAGAGAGAGAGAGAGAGAGAGGCAGAGGGGAGGAGGGGACTAAGTTTGCCAAGACGAATGGACATAACATCCTTGGCTCCCTTGACAGTGAAACCATACTCCTAGCAGACAATAATATTATGTCACCAAAAAAAGAAAAAAATAACAATAATAAATA
>WBZZ01001001.1:0-22500 GCA_019918135.1 Paulinella micropora | reverse complement strand
ACATAACATAATAATATATATCACCGCGCAATATATCTAAGCAAAAATATTAATGTTAATAACTATAATACAATATTAATACTGAGCCGCTGAATACATTTTAATATTAATATCTTCCTTAATACGCTCAACTTAATAACTAGGTTTCCACCTTTGATAAAGGTATAACTTACTAGCTATACTTTTCACGTGGACGTTCCCTGAGTCCAATTGTAAAAATTGTTCTCTCAATAAAAGCGAAGAAGAAGAAGAAGAGAGAGAGAGAGAGAGATAGTAGTAGTAGTAGTAGTAGTAGTAGTAGTAGTAGTAGTAGTGGTGGTGGTATAGTACTAGCAGCCCCATACCCCTCCATACCCCTCCTATACCCTCCATACCCACACAACAGGGTTGAGAGAGAGAGAGAGAGGCAAACCTTCCAAGAAAGAGTCTATAAGTATAGCTATATGAAGCTGAAACCCGACTGTTGTAACGCAGATGACCTCAGCGAATCCTTGGGTTCAGCTATATCTGCGTTACGTAAATCACTTTGACAAATTTTGACTTAAGAGTAAGCAAGAGGAAACAGTACCTTCAGGCAAGGAATCATCACTCGATTCCTCAGACAATACCGTACCGCGACGAGGAATCATCTTGGGAACCGTTTGACGACTCCTAGTATGCTCAACGAAATTTTGAGTAGCGGTGGAGCAGGAGGCGTCCCACACAGCTTGAGGTAGCAAAAGGCATCAAAGTTAAGCCAAAGCGGCAGGGTTGCTAGTATGTTAGCAAGGTTGATGTAGGGAACAAGCAAGAGGGGATTGCGCTCAGCTTTTATCACAGGAAGTAATCTCTATCTCCCGCCATACCACATTATATCCTCTATCACTTTAGCATTCGTGGCTGGCTCATGCTTGCATTAGCGCATACTCAGGGATGTACAACTTGTTGTTGTTACGGCAGGTTAAGGAAGATAAGATTTTGTCGCATTCTTGGCTTCTCCAATCTTTCCGCATACCCAAGGATATACAAGTTGTGGCCGCTGGCAAAGCAACACTGACATCCCTGTACATGTGTATGTGTCCACGCGCCATATCCGTTAATGATTTTAGCATTCGTGGCTGGCTCGAGGGACTACGCGCTCATCCAGCCAGACGTGCGCTCCTGGTGGATGCAAAAGAGCGCGACTACAAGAAAGCTGAGGCAATGTGGGTCCCTGGTTATGTGTTCATTCGAGATCGGCCGTTGGAGAGTATTGGAGATGCCATCGACAGCCCTAGATATGAGGATTATTCGAGATCGGCCGTTGGAGAGTATTGGAGATGCCATCGACAGCCCTAGATATGAGGATTATTTGAAGCATTTGCCTCTAGAGGTAAAGGTAGTGACTTAGTCTGTGATTAAATATTATTCCACTATGCCCCGCGTTCTGCAATAAGCTACCCCTCATACCTCGCCTCGCATACCCCTCTCATACCCCGCCTGTCATACCCCTCTCATACCCCTGTACCATACCCCTGTCTCTCATACCCCGCCTCTCATACCCCTGTCCCATACCGCTTGTCTCATACCCCTGTCCCATACCCCTCCTCTCATACCGCTGTCCCATACCCCTGTCTCATACCCCTGTCCCAATACCCCTGTCCCATACCCCTGTCTCATACCCCGCCTCTCTACGTATACCCCTGTCTCATACCCCGCTTCTCTACGTATACCCCTGTCCCCCGTTTCTCATACCCCTGTCCCATATCCCTGTCTCATACCCCTGTCCCATACCCAGCCTCTCATACCGCTGTCCCATACCCCTGTCTCATACCCCTGTCGCATACCCCTGTCTCATACCCCGCCTCTCTACGTATACCCCTGTCCCATACCCCGTTTCTCATACCCCTGTTCCATACCCCTGTCTCATACCCCGCCTCTCTACGTATACCCCTGTCCCATACCCCGTTTCTCATACCCCTGTCCCATAACCCTGTCTCATACCCCTGTTCCATACCCCGCCTCTCATACCCCTGTCCCATACCCCGCCTCTCATACACCTGTCCCACACCCCTGTCCCATACCCCGTTTCTCATACCCCTGTCTCATACCCCGCCTCTCATACGTATACCCCTGTCCCATACCCCATTTCTCATACCCCTGTCCCATACCCCTCCTCTCATACCCCTGTCCCATACCCCTGTTCCATACCCCTGTCCCATACCCCTGTCCCACACCCCTGTCTCATACCCCGCCTCTCTACGTATACCCCTGTCCCAAACCCCGTTTCTCATACCCCTGTCCCATACCCCGCCTCTCATACCCCTGTCCCATAATGATGTCGATAAAGATGTATGTATGTATGTATGTATGTAGCGTAAGACACTATAGCTGCCAGTGTCGAACCGGGACCTGTCGTTGATGATGTATGTATGATACCCGGGTATGATACCCCTGTCCCATACCCGGGTATGATACCCCTGTCCCATACCCGGGTATGATACCCCTGTCATACCCCACCTCTCTCTCTCTCTCTCGCTCTCAAAAAGTTACAAGTATTAATAGTAAAAGTTTTTTTTACTTTTTACTTTTTTTCAAATATTCATATTCCCATCGAAAATTGTATGTAGGATGTGAAAAACTGGCTGTCAATTTGTTGGTCATGGGATGCGTCCCCGATACAGAAGGGTAAGAGTGCTAAAAAAATCACAAACACTAACTACTGGTAGAGTAATGGACTTTGAACAACAACATAGAAATAGAAAATGGAACACTGAAATGTTTGATATTTTGCCGTACGGTGAAAAGCCAAGTAATTCGTGGCCATGGTGCGAAGCGACTTTCACTGAACTTGTAGAACAGAAAGTGCACATTTACTCTATATGTGCCGACACGCCAGCCATGTGTGACATTATGTGTCATATCGGCCCCAAAAGTGTACGAGGCTGTCCTTACAGCTGGTGCAGAGGAAAGCAAATAGATGGAGATAAAAAACGTGTTAGTTGGCTCGTTGACGAACCCCCGTGTAGGAGAAAAACAACAGATGAGTATGAGCTGTTTGGCGCTGCAGCTGACGCGCGTGGGGAAGAAATGAACGGATTTACAGGGAGAAGTCCACTGCTTTTGTTGGAACGCTCCTGTTTACGAAGATGTGATGCAGATTTCGCGCATAGCATTGGTTATGGTATTGTCTTGCGTTATATGTTGCCCTTGTTCAAAGGAATAAGAAGTATATCGATTCAACCTTTTAAAGAATGTAAAAATAAACCCAGAACACCAGCAGAGAAAAGAAACGAAGAAGAGAGACAGGAAAAATATGAGATAGATAAAGCAATCAAATTAAGATACAAGGCTAAAAATAATCTGTTAAAGATAAACAAGAACATTGGAAGGCAATGGATGAGAGGTGGTTAAGGTTTTGTGCAGAATCTGGTTATTCAACAACTGCTGTGCCTTTTGGTGATCTAAATTCGAAGAGCACCAAAAGTCGCATGACTATGCACGAGTGCATAAAGTACGCAGTTAATTGCTACAGCGATGCGAAAGATATAGGTACCATACCCCTCTCATACCCCTCCCATACCCCTCATTTTCTTTGATGGTTTGCAGGCGGATTAACAGGTGGAGCTTATGACACATGGGCAGCGTTGTGTGAGCTTTTTGGTGCTATGGATCCTGAGAGTAAGTTTGGTAGTGAAGGCTGCATAATGATAACAGGTCAGTATGTAGAGGATTTGAAGGTGAAGGAAAGAGATGTACGCAGGCTAGTACTAGCTAACTTACCTCCAACTGATCATGCCTATGTTTTCCATGCAGTTGAGCATATTATTGCAACTATGAAAGAGATAGGTAGCCTACGCAATATATGGACTATGCCTGGCGAACGCACTATGGGAGGGCAGGTGCGGCAGATACATAGCAAATCTAATCCTACCGCTAATCTAGCTGCAGTCGTATCTCAAAACGCGAACTCAAGAGCACAAGCAGGGTTTGTGCAGCTTGGTAACGACTTTCTAGATAGGATGGAAAGTGTTCCAAATCTTTCCAAAACTGTAGAAAAAATTAAAGAATTATGATATTAATATAATTATAATTTAATATTAATATTAAATTAATCGAAGATATAGATAGGTATAATTTAAATATCATACCCCTCCCACACCCCTCATCATTATTATTGTATTATAATATTATTTACATAAGCACTGTTTTAATAGAATACTTACCACTCATTATTATTATTATTATTATTATTATTATTATTATTATTATTATTATTATTATTATTATTATTATTATTATTATTATTATTATTATTATTATTATTATTATTATTATTATTATTATTATTATTATTATTATTATTATTATTATTATTCTGGACCAGTATTTTCATTGAACATACCGGCCCGTCTGGAATTGTTGGAACTGCTTTTGCGGGGGTTTCATCAGAGCTTATCGTCAATTCTTCGTACTCCCCTCACGGGTGAGACGATGGAGGCGCATGTGCAGAAATGCATCAGCCATTGACAGAGAAGCACTATTATTATTATTATTATTATTATTATTATTATTATTATTATTATTATTATTATTATTATTATTATTATTATTATTATTATTATTATTATTATTATATTATTATTATTACAATATTATCAAGTTATTATATAAAGTTCTTCTTCTTCTTCTTCTTATTATTATTATTATTATTATTATTATTATTATTATTATTATTATTATTATTATTATTATTATTATTATTATTATTATTATTATTATTATTATTATTATTATTATTATTATTATTATTATTATTATTATTATTATTATTATTTACGCAAACACTTTAGTAATAAAATACTTACCACTCGTAGAAGCTGAGTATGAAGCAGAAGAGATGGAACTGAAGTGCTATCAAATATGTATATTAACAAAAGCGGTACACAACTTATTATTAAAATTATCATCGTCATTATCTCAGTTTATCATTATCAATATATATTACAACTTCATATATATCATCTTATGAGTATTCAATTCTATCTAAGTCTCTCTCCTAGGCTCTCTCTCTCTCTCTCTCTCTCTCTCTCTCTCTCTCTTTCAGGCTCTCTCTCTTTCAAGATGCAGCTTGGTAACGACTTTCTAGGTAGAATGAAAAGTGTTCCAAATCTTTCCAAAACTGTAAAATTAATTGAAGATATAGGTATTAATATCATACACATCTCATACCCCTCCTCCTAACCCTTCCCATATCCCTCATCATTATTATTATATTGTATTATTATTTACGCAAGCACTGTTTTACTGAATAGAATACTTGTCACTCATTATTATTATTATTATTATTATTATTATTATTATTATTATTATTATTATTATTATTATTATTATTATTATTATTATTATTTTGGGAGTACATAGGCCATCGGTCCCTTTCCATGGGCTGATTGGTATAAAGCTCCTAGAGTAATGTTCTATGCCGTCACTTCCTTTATTCCACCGATTGGTGTGGAAACTTTCCTTATGGAATGGAGGACTGGATGCACATGGCCTTTTGGCTCAGCAATTGGCAGACGATACATACATACATACATATTATTATTATTATTATTATTATTATTATTATTATTATTATTATTATTATTATTATTGTTATTATTATTATTATTATTATTATTATTATTATCATAGTATTATTGTAGTATTGTTGTTATTATTATATATTATTATTATTATTATTATTATTATTATTATTATTATTATTATTATTATTATTATTATTATTATTGTTATTATTATTACTATTATTATTATTTGGACACATTGATAGCCCAGTGGTCGTACATCTGGGCCCTGTCGCCAGTTCGATTCCCGTCGTTGCCACCAGTATCTTCATTGAACATACCGGTGCGTCTGGAAGTGTTGGAACTGCCCGTGCGGGGGTGTCATTAGAGCCTATCGTCAATTCTTCGTACTCCCCTCACGGGTGAGACGATGGAGGCGCATGTGCAGATTTGCATCAGCCATTGACAGAGAAGCACTATTATTATTATTATTATTATTATTATTATTATTATTGTAGTATTATTATTATTATTATTATTATTATTATTATTATTATTATTATTATTATTATTATTATTATTATTATTATTATTATTATTATTATTATTATTATTATTATTATTATTATTATTGACACCGTGATAGCCCAGTGGTCAAGTTCTACCATTTGGGCTCTGTCGCCAGTTCGATTCCCGTCGGTGCCACCAGTATTTTCATTGAACATACCGGTCCGTCTGAACCAGTATTTTCATTGAACATACCGGTCCGTCTGGAAGTGTTGGAACTGCCCTTGCGGGGGTGTCATTAGAGCCTATCGTCAATTCTTCGTACTCCCCTCACGGGTGAGACGATGGATTCGCATGTGCAGAAATGCATCAGCCATTGACAGAGAAGCACTATTATTGTTATTATTGTTATTATTATTATTATTATTAATAGTGGCACCGCAATAGCCCAGTCGTTAAGGTCTACCGTCTGGGACCTGTCGCCAGTTCGATTCCCGTCGGTGCCAGTATTTTTCAAATGATATTTTCTTTGAAAGTATTGGTCTGTCTGGAAGCTGGTTAAGGCTGCTTGGAGCTGCCTTGCGGGGGTGTCAGTAGAGCCTATCGTCAAATCGAGTCTTCGTACTCCCCTCGCGGGTGAGACGATGGAGGGACATGTGCAGAAATGCATTCGCCATTGACTGAGAAGCACTATTATTATTATTAATATTATTATTATTAATAGTGGCACCGCGATAGCCCAGTGGTTACGGTCTACCATCTGGGACGTGTCGCCAGTTCGATTCCCGTCGGTGCCAGTATTTTTAAAGGATATTTTCTTTGAAAGTATTGGTCTGTCTGGAAGGCTTGGAGCTGCCTTGCGGGTGGTTCAGTAGAGCCTATCGTCAAATCTTCGTACTCCCCTCGCGGGTGAGACGATGGAGGCACATGTGCAGAAATGCATTCGCCATTGACTTAGAAGCACTATTATTATTAATATTATTATTAATATTAATGGAGGCACATGTCCAGGATCTGGATCTGATGCTATAGTCTGAGGAAGCCTATTATTAATATTATTTTTATTTTTTACACAAATACTATAGTAATAAAATACTTACCACTCGTAGAAGCTGAGTATGAAGCAGAAGAGATCAGCAATAGTCAGTCACCTGGAAATGGAGTGATATCAAAGATGTATTAATATAAAAGCGGGAACCAACTTATTATTAAAATAATCATCATCATTATCTCAGTTTATTATATCATTATTGATACCACTGTCCCATACCACTGTCTCATACCCCTGTCTCATATCACTGTCCCATACCTGTCTCATACCCGAGGTATGATATCCCTGTCCCATACTCCTGTCTCATACCCGGGGTATGATACCCCTGTGCCAAACGATACCCCCCCCCCCCCCCCCATACTCAGGTATGATACCCTATTTCATACCCCTGTCCAATACATCGGGGGGATATTTGGGGGGGGGGGGGGGGTTATCATACTCCAGGGGTATGGGGGGGGGTATGATGGGTATGAGGGGGTATGAGGGGGGTATGCATACCCCAGGGTATCATACCCGGGTATCATACCCGGGTATCGTTTGGCTGTGAACACGTTCGTTTCGTGTTGCGGGAAGGAGACCAGCAGGTTACACACAGAGATGTAGAAATTGGTAACAACGGCCCACTCGCGACCGTTTCGGGACCTTACCGGACTGCAGCTACCGGCGCTTGCTGGTTCAACGTGATGATTACCACGCCGGGCTGTGTCGTGAACTGTACAGTCGATAAAGCGTTAGCCGTCACGGCAACCACCAAGCATTGCACATGCGGCAGTTGCCCGCAACAAAATGCTCCAAGCCCGAGCCATGACAGAGTGCTTGTAGCCACCACGTCGGACACGGCAACCAGCTCGGCGAGCTCCGGTAGCTCGTCGACCAGTAGCAGTTCGTCCAGCTCGAGCGGCATGAACAGTTGTAGCAGTAGTAGGTCGTGCACCTCTTCTTCTTTCCCGTCGGACTCGACCGACTCCTCATACAGCTCGTCTGACTCCAGCAGTTCATACAGCCCTCCTGGCGCACCGACGGAAGCTATGCTTTTGCACGCGATGCTGGACATTGCTGACGGAATGAACGACTTGGGTGCTCGTCAACTTGTGACCGAGGTTCAGTGAGGATGGTATGCAATTGGTACATAGCCGAGTGAAAGCAATTAAAGCTCTGACAGAGCGATACGAGCACTGTTTCAGACACCACACGGAAGAGTTGTTGTCGAGGGTAGCTCCGCATTGCACAGTCAAATCACAGCTGATGAAGAAAGTCCTGTACTCCGTTCTTGCGACCCTGCGGCAACGTTCCCTTCTCCCAAGCGGCGAGGATGGTTCAACTCCTTATTCTTCACCCAAGTTGGCGTTGTACCTTCTTGCCAGAAAACCAGAATGGCTTCCGTTGTCCCGTGTCGACGAACTAATATTGGAACACCGGTGGGCCTGGTTTATGAAGAACCCGGACCACCAGCAAAGAGTACTCAAGCGAATCAGCTGCGCCTTTCCCCACTCTGCGTCCTCCTCTTCCTCCTCTTCCTCCTCTTCCTCCTCTTCCTCCTCTTCCTCCTCTTCCTCCTCTTCCTCCTCTTCCTCCTCTTCCTCCTCTTCCTCCTCTTCCTCCTCTTCCTCCTCTTCCTCCTCTTCCTCCTCTTCCTCCTCTTCCTCCTCTTCCTCCTCTTCCTCCTCTTCCTCCTCTTCCTCCTCTTCCTCCTCTTCCTCCTCTTCTTCCTCTTCCTCCTCTTCCTCCTCTTCCTCCTCTTCCTCCTCTTCCTCCTCTTCCTCCTCGTCCTCCTCGTCCTCCTCGTCCTCCTTCCCCCCTTCTTCTTCCTCGTCCTCCTCGTCCTCCTCGTCCTCCTCTTCCTCCTCCAGGACCAGGTCCTCTTCCTCCCGGACTGGGTCCTCCTCTTCGCCTGACCCGGATTGGCGTTTCCCTTCTTCTCAGTCTCTACTGGAGTGGTTGCATAGTGAGGATGATTGCGACCCCCCTCCATTACATTACGACCCTGTTTTTTTCGGAAAGACCTGGAACGCGGCAAGAATCAATAACGTCCATATACAGGTCCCCCTTTGCTGCATCGCTGGTCTTGTGCCACGTGTAGTATTGTTAATGTTGACAGGCTATCATTGGCCCCACGCAAGAGGTACACTTGGACGTGATCAAGTGGGCCTTGGGACGTCTTTCTGCTGACATCCATGTCCGATATAAATTTATGTTCTTGTCACCTGATTTCTGCGAACGGCTCCTGTGGGAGGGACCACACGAGGCACACAAGTTCGCGTTGCGGTTCTGGCCCCTCGACAGGTACAGATGCATTGATCGATGAACCAAGCTCGGGCCAGTTTACTGTTTGATGTTGATGTACGTGTGTGCCTGGTAGACCAGGAGTGTCGGGGTGTGGTGATGCCGGTGCACGTTTCACGCTGGGTGTTATTGATTTACCATAACAATTACCGAGACAGTAACACCAGGCCAGTGTACGGGCGCTGCAACCCAGTGTTTTACACTGACTTTCGCTCAAAATGCATGAATTGCGGGAGCGGGAAGAGCAAAATGCAGAGTTCCGAGCTGCTGCGAAAATTCTATGCTTTCCTACGTAAAATCGGAATGGTACGCTACGATGCGAAGTTCACAATCAACAGAGTCCAGGTACCTCTGCTACCGTCGTGAGAGCGTCCTTGCTTGTTTGGCGGCAGTGTAGAATTGCACGTGGCGCTCCACGATTGGTTTCTCGATGGATTGCATTGCGCAGGTACCAAGATCACTCGAGGGCGGCGAGTGCGCGTTGAATATGCTTGCGTTCCTGCTGCAGTTTCTTACGTGTACGTCACCAACAGCATTGTTGGTTGGGAGGCAGCAGGTGGGTAGCGCAATGTGACTTTGCGGCTGTTGCTTACGTCTACCTGTGATCCTGTTTGGTTAAATGTGAAGATAGTCAAGCGTTGTGAATTGAGGTCATCGGGTCCAAAGGGACAGTACGTAGTCCAGGGTTGTAAATCTGTTACGTATTAGTATGTATGTGTCTGACTGTGTGTGCAGAACCGGAACACCCCTGTCTGGCGAGAGAAGTTGAGAGTACGACTGCACCGCCTGTTACAGCATGATCAAGGTTCGTCACCGGCCCCGTCTTCCTCCTTTTCTTCCTCCTCTTCCTCCTTTTCTTCCTCCTCTTCCTCCTCTTCTTCCTCCTCTTCCTCTACGTACGCTGACCTCACCAAACTTGTGCTGCCAGCGGAATGCCTGATTCAACTGGTTCCTCAAGCAGAGGAGGAAGAGGAAGAGGAGGAAGAGGAAAAAGAAGTGGAGAAAGAGGGAGAAGAGAAAGAGCAAGCGGGAGAACAGGAAGAGGAAGAGGCGCAAGAGCAAGGGGAGGAAGAGGGAGAAGAGGAAGAGGAAGAAGAGAAACAGGAAGAGGAGAGAGCGGGAGAACAGGAAGAGGAAGAGGAGCAAGAGCAAGTTGAGGAACAGGGAGAATAGGAAGAGGATAGGGGAGAAGAGGGAGAAGAGGAAGAGGAAGAAAAGGAAGAAGAGGAAGAGGATAGGGAAGAAGAGGAAGAGGATAGGGAAGAAGAAGGAGAGGAGCAAGAGGAGGAAGAGGAAGAGGAAGAAGAGGAAGAAGAGGAAGAAACGGAAGAGGAAGAAGAGGAAGTGGGGGAAGAGGAAGAGGGCGAGCAGGAAGGACTCTGCATATGTAGGTTCTAGTGGTCGGTAGAATCATTAAATATTTCGCAGCGAGTAATCTCATTCAATATTCAAGATTTTGAGATGCTGTCTGCGCAGAATTCAATGTTTTTAGTGGGAATGGTCTGCGGCATGTTTAGTTTTTCAGTTCATATAAGCTATTGCTGTGATCTGGGGGTATGTTCTGAATCTCGACAAACTAGTTTTCGACCAATGTTTTCCTGGTTTTTGTTTTATACCGTACATCTCTGCAAAAACCCTCTGGCAGGATTGCTCAACATAACATTTGAATTTATTTGTGCACTTGTGCGTAAAATTGAGTGCAGAGTGCATCATGCAAAGAGCATTTTTCAGTTAAAAACACCATATTTGCTATGTCGTGAAATGTGAAAATTGAAGTAGATAATAAGGATTTCAAGAAAGCCGCAGACCAAGTTTTCTGATGAAAACACTTGTGTCATGCTTGCTTTTGCTTGAAACAACGTGGTTTGAACACACACTCGCTGTGAACAGATGGACCTCCGACATGAAACTGGTGCCGCGGGCCCGTTAGCATATGCGGCATTTCATAACATAAAAATGCCATCAGTAGCGGAAAAAGCTGCAATAAATTTCGACTTGGCGAAAATCGATGGTGAAAAAAAAGACAAGGTTGAACCAAAAGGCTCCTATCAAGCGATCCTACCTACGAAAAAATGAAAAAAAGACAGCAGCGGGTAGAGCACTGCTTGCCCAGCAAAAATCTCTATCCGCTGTAAAAGCAGCACACCTACAACAGAAGTAAGCCCCTTTTTCTTAACACCAATTTCTTTGAATTTTAGTGCTTGTTTCCGTTTGTTTAGTATACATACATCATATTTTCTGTGCCTGTTATGTAGCAGAATGATTCAGACTGCCTCCAGAAATGTTCAGAGACAATTAGGTGAGTGCCTGCATGCTGTTTCCATCTGTTTTGTGTGTGTTTCTGTTTCTGTTTGTATGTTGGAACTGTGTGGGAGTAGAGTGTGTGTGTGTGTTGTGTGTGATCTATTTTTCTTGCATGTAACAGCTGTAATGTATTGCTTATGTGTCTTCTCTTGTTTCCCCTCTATAGTTGCTGAGCTGGAGGCCAAAGGTATAGCAGTCGAGTTGCAACAACGGGGCCCTTCTGTCATCATCGCTGGTGCTCGGAACGATGACAAGCTGGAGGCCACTGTCATGGTCAGTTTTCATTTCATTTCATGGAAACATGTTTATGTATGTCTTCTGTGCATTATGTTTGCATTTATGCATTGCTTTCTGCAGGTACGGCTTGTTTTCCTGCCTTTGTCTGCTGGTAAGGTGTAAGCTTATGTGGGTGTTTGTACATATTTTTGCTTGCTTGTGGCAGGAACCATTCATGCCTGTGAGGGGGAGACCAGCCAGAAGTGTAGACGACTCCTCCCGCACACTAGCCAGAAGATTTAATGTAGATGACTCCTCACCCTTTGACCCTGCTGACATACGCACACACCTTTCAATTCTCTCACCTCAACCTTCACACATACACACCAAACCGTCATTACAAGTCACACGTCATATCACTTCTCCACTTGCTGGTAGTAATTTTGTTCAGTTTGAAACTAACAAACATGTGGGGGTGTTGTCATACGCCCCCAAGATGAAGAAAGCGTACAGTGAGTTGAACGAGAGAGGAAAGAGAAATATAAGAGCAGACGTGAGAGTCATGCAGGATGCTTTTGCACAACACCTTGCGGATAGGGCAGGGGTAGAGGTAGACTTTGTGTGCAAGGAGTGGTGGAGATGGGCGGAGAAGAACTATGACTTGTCACATACAATAGAAGGTAAAAATAGTGAGCAGCAAAAACAACTTCTCTCTCTTTTTTTCTTTGCGGACAATGATAGCATTAGTCAAACAGTGTTGCAAAAGCTTAAGTCCAAAGGTTTGCTAAGTGGCAACATACCTTTTGACAAGTTTTCTGAGGTCAGGAAGGAGCTAGGCACCGCGGTTGAGGCCACCTTTGACATGAAGCCGACCTTCGACGAATGTCAGGCTTCAAAACAGGTGCCTCGAGAGGTGAAGCTATTCCCGCGAAAGGTCTTGCGTTGGGTATGCAAAACCTATCAGATTTCAGAGTCCACCATAAGTGTTCTCGTTCAGGCTGATGGCAGATCCATCAGCAAGAATAAAACAAGTACGTTGTGGGTTATGAGAATCATACCGCAGGATAAAGACCTAAGAAGGAATTCAAAGCTACAGATTTTGTTTTCCCTTTTGCTCTGACCCCTGAAGGTGACAGCTATCAAGCGTTAGCAAGTTGCACATTCAGGCATGACCTTCAACTGCTCCAGGAGCAAGGGGATCTGTATAACGCCGACGGCAGGCCTTTGGCTCACCATGGCTATGCAGATCCTCATGTCCTACATCGGTCTTATATTTTTTGGTTAGGGGGCGATTTGAAGTTCTTGGCCACAGTCGCCGGGCACGGGACAGGTAGTTTTAGAGGAAAGCACCCATGCATCTATTGCCTGGTGACCAAAGGCCCGGAACTTCAAGACACACTCACATCCTACCCCATCATGACCGATGCTGACAAGTGTCAGCACCCGGCCATGGATGACAGAGTAGATTTATTTCCATTCATACCTTTGCGCCGACGCCTTCCTGACTCGCTGCATTTCTTCATCCGCGTACAGAATAGGTTTCTAAACCATCTCATCAACGAGGCCTTACACGGTGAGTTGTGGGGCCGCGCCCGCGACGACCCCGTATTGGCTGAGAAGATAGAGTGGGGTAAAGATAAGCATCAGGAAGTTTTAATGAGAATCAAAAGCGAACTCAAGAAAGGTGGACTGTATTGGTGGTTCGGGCCTAAGGGCCAAGGAGAGACTCAGGGAACATGTAACTTTAAGTGGAAAGAGCTAAGTGGTGACATGGCGAGGAAGCTAGCAAGGAAGGTTAAAGGGAGTGATAGACTTAGGTGAGATACTGAAGAATCCCGAAAGAGGAGAGGAGTTGAAAAAGGTATGGGTGGAGTGGTACGGGTTGTGGTTAGTCTTTCATAAAGGAGAGGGGCTGCCGGTAGAGGAATTAGCATCTCATCAGGCCGCCATGCGCCGCTTCTTTCATACCCTTACTTTTCCCAGAGGGCGGGCGCCGAATGATGTAGATGAAGAGGATCCGAAAGATAGGAGGGCTAGGTTACCTATTCTATCACCTCCATTCATCACCGTCTACATCCACATTTTCATCATGCCTATGAGCTACTGCCACTCACCCCTCATATCTCCTTCATAGACTACAACACTCAGGCCATCGAACACTACAACGGCAAGCATAAGCGCGCTCATTTCTCGTGCTCGAGCAGACGCTGGACAGATGATGTCGAGTGTCTGCTCCAGCACTGGAGAGCTCGCTTAAACCCGCTGTGTGATGTGTGGGCGGAGAGTGAGAAGTATGTGAAGTGTAGTATAGGGTGCGGTAGCTCGTATGCTGCTTCTCGGCCTTCTTGGATAAGAAAGCATGAGGAAATATGTGTTGGTGTAGATGGGCTGGAGTATGGCAGGTTTGATGAGATATGTCCTGGCGATGTGGACGCTTGGCTCCATGAATTGAGCCAACCGGAGCAATCCATTTTCACCGGACACGTGCAAACTGCCTTCGCTCCTTCTCCTCCTCTTCCTCTTTCTTCTTCTGCTGCTTCTTCTTCTTCTGCTGCTTCTTCTTCTCAGCCTTCTTTTTCTTCTTCTTCTTTGAAGAGGAAGAAGAAAGGAGGAAGGGGAAACACGCAGAAGAAGAAACAGAAGCGTGTAGATGATGATGACGAGTGGATTCCTCGTACCGCTCCTCGTCTGGGCGGTGGATCGTAAGTAAATATTAATAATAAATATTAAAACTAAAAAAAAAAAAAAAAAAACAGGTTTTATGTTTCAAAAACTTGAAGCACATGCTAAATAAGCTGCCGGTAATATCATTTTATTAATACAGCAAGGGGTGTGTTAGTATGTATAACAACTACATGCATTATTTCTAATCATGTGTGGGATTTTTTCTAAACTAGTCAAGTTCAGTGCACTATGAAAATAATGTTTCAAAACCGGTTTTATGCTTCAAAAGCTTGAAGCACATGCTGAATAAGCTGCCGGTAATATTATTTTATTAATATAGCAACTGGTGTGTTAGTATGTATAACAACTACATGCATTATTTCTAATCATGGAATCAGCAGTCCCAAACCAGCAAGCGTAAGGCCAAGGAGGTGCTTATCGCAATCCCGATACCTGGCCTGGAACTCAAGAGCGCATTTGAAACACCAGGGACAGGATCCGACCCAAGCAAGAAGCAGCATTTTGCGCCGAAGATCCCTGCAGACACGTTGAAGGAGTGCTTGGGAGGTGATTCGCAGGGAGCGTCCAGGAAGCAGGGCAAATAGAAGCGGGTACATCAGGCAGATAGTTATGCATCATGTTGCAGCGTGTGTATGCTTGGGCAGAAAACGCCGAGCAGGAAAGCATAAGGGAAACGGGAGCGTGAGGCTGATCAGGGAACACCGCCCTCGAGCCAGCCAGCAGGTAAGGAACGGCAACAAGACGCTACTATCAAAGAAGCTGTTGGTAACTGCAACTACCGGCTGGGACTGAAGAACCGGAGCAAGATTGACTGTTGTAACAATAGCGCCATGCAGTGCGAGGCGAGCTTTACACTGTCCCACAGCCAAACGATACCCCTTCATACCCGGGTATGATACCCGGTATGATACCCCTGGGGTATGAGGGGTATGAGAGAGAGAAGGGGTAATATACCCTCATGGGTATGGGGGGGGGGGGGGGGAGGTATCAGGGGTATGAGGGGTATCGACCTCATACCGCTCAGGGACTTGGAGAAAATTTATTAGGGGGGGGGGGGGGGTATGATACCCCTCAGGGACTTGGAAGAAAATTTATTAGATAGCATGAGGTGCGAGATGGGGTATGAAACCCCCAGATGGGGTATGAGGGACTTGGAGAAAATTTATTAGCCGTGGTATCAGATGGGGTATGAGGGACTTGGAGAAAATTTATTAGCAGGGGTATCGATATCAGATGGGGTATGAGGGACTTCGAGAAAATTTATTAGCAGGGGTATCAGATGGGGTATGAGGGACTTAGAGAAAATTTATTAGCCGGGGTATCAGATGGGGTATGAGGGACTTGGAGAAAATTTATTAGCAGGGGTATTACTATCAGATGGGGTATGAGGAACTTAGAGAAAATTTATTAGCCGGGGTATCAGATGGGGTATGAGGGACTTGGAGAATATTTATTAGCAGGGGTATCAGATTTATTTATTAATAAGATACGCAACATGGTCCCACTGCCGGATCAATTACAATTATTAATTTGATATCGAGATTGAATTTTTTTTAAGCTCTAAAAGTGGCAAGTATTTTATTAAAACAGTGAGTAACAGAGAGAAAATGAGGGGTATGAGGGACATAGAGAAAATGAGGGACATAGAGACAATGAGGGGTATGAGGGACATAGAGAAAATGAGGGGTATGAGGGACATAGAGAAAATTTGAGGGGTATGAGGGACATAGAGAAAATTTGAAGGGTATTAAAGACACAGAGAAAATGAGGGGTATGAGGGACATAGAGAGAAAATGAGGGGTATGAGGAACATAGAGAGAAAATGAGGGGTATGAGGGACATAGAGAGAAAATGAGGGGTATGAGGGACATAGAGAGAAAATGAGGGGGGTATGAGGGACATAGAGAGAAAATGAGGGGAGTATGAGGGACATAGAGAGAAAATGAGGGGTATGAGGGACATAGAGAGAAAATGAGGGGGGTATGAGGGACATAGAGAGAAAATGAGTGGTATGAGGGACATAGAGAGAAAATGAGGGGTATGAGGGACATAGAGAGAAATTGAGGGGTATGAGGGACATAGAGAAAATGAGGGGTATGAGGGACACATAGAGAAAATGAGGGTATGAGGAACATAGAGAAAATGAGGGGTATGAGGGACATAGAGAAAATGAGGGGTTTGAGGGACACAGAGAGAAAATGAGGGGTATGAGGGACATAGAGAGAAAATGAGGGGTATGAGCGACATAGAGAGAAATTGAGGGGTATGAGGGACATAGACAAAATGAGCGGTATGAGGGACATAGAGAGAAATTGAGGGATATGAGGGACATAGAGAAAATAAAGGATATGAGGGACATAGGCAAAATGAGGGGTATGAGGGACATAGAGAGAAATTGAGGGATATGAGGGACATAGAGAAAATAAAGGATATGAGGGACATAGACAAAATGAGGGGTATGAGGGACATAGAGAGAAATTGAGAGGTATGAGGGAGATAGAGAAAATAAAGAGTATGAGGAACATAGAGAAAATGAGGGGTATGAGGGACTTAGAGAGAAAATGAGCGTATGAGGGACATAGAAAAAATGAGGGGTATGAGGGACATAGAGAGAAAATGAGGGGTATGAGGGACACAGAGAAAATGGCGGCAGGGACTTAGAGTATTACTGTCATGGTGTTGTCCCTGATCCTTCTTCTTCCACGCCTTCCACTTCCTCTGTTGGGGTACAAGGGGTAGAAGGGCCCTGACTCATTGGTTCCGCCCCTGCAGTTTCTTGGTCCCCTGCTGGGTTACAAGGGCCCTCTTCTTCGTTGGAGGACTACAGTGCAGAGAGAGAGAGAGAGTATATGGGTATGGGGTATAAGGTATGAGGCATGAAGGGATATGACAGGGGTATTTTATTATTATCATTATTATTATTGTTTTTTATTATTACTAACTGATGACTGGCTTCGCAGGGTTACCTGATAACTGGCTATGCCTCAACCTTGCTTAGCAATGCGTTCCATGAGCAGAAACACGTGTACCTGTCCACTTCCCGCTGCTTTAACACAAGTTCGGTATGATTTCAAGAAAAACCCTTGAGAGAGCAAAGTTCCAAGAGTATCCCTGTGGTCGTGGGACATGCTGCTTGATTTACAGCTATCTGTAACCATAACATATTTTACCCGTTCGTCCTGGATTATTTTCAACAGGACTTTATGCTTATGGGCTGGTTTTCAACCTTTCCAGAACAAGAACGCTGTTATGTTCTTGTTCCACTTCATCGCACGTGGTATTAACTCAACGTGAGGGGCTTCAGCTTCTGTACCCCATTGAATACAAGAAAACTCCTTCGACCACACAACGCGGTTTATAGACGCATTGTATGAACTTATTGAGCAGAAACAGCTCTTATATGAACAAACCCTTATCGAGTTATCATGCGCGGCCCACAATACACCGTATTTTTCATACCTGCTAAGGAATGCAATTTCAAAACGTCTGGTCTCTATACCAGCGACTGCAGCCCAATCATCGCCCAAGGCAAAAAGAAGCACATCTCCCGATGCACACTCAATATCCAATAGACACATGTATTTTTTTCATCCCTGGGGATCCCTCCGAAACATGTCGCAAAGGATTCACTAGTCATAGTCCCACCGATCCCATCACCTACACTACCAAGGTCCCTAATACGTAAAGGTCCCCTCAACTGTTGCGCTAGTCGCACCCGCCAGGCAGGAGCGGGCGCAAGAAACCGAGGATTAGAAGTCCCACAATCCTCAACAACGCATACAGCTAAAGAAAACTGATTCTTTGTGCCACAGCTGTGACAAACCCAAGGTGGCATTTCCGATTCCACTTCCAACGCCGAGGTACCCTGCCAAACAGATTATTATTATTATTATTATTATTATTATTATTATTATTATTATTATTATTATTATTATTATTATTATTATTATTATTATTATTATTATTATTATTATTATTATTATTATTATTATCACACCCCGGGGTATCAGACAGGGATGACAGGGGTATCATACCCGGGTATAGGACAGGGGTATGGGACAGAGGTATGAGACAGGGTATGGGATAGGGGTATGAGACACCCTTTTCCTTTTCCTCCGCAAGCTCCTCTGGTACCGCCTCTGATGGGGAACACTCTTGTGCGTCAGAGCCCTACAATACAAAGAGAGAGAGAGAGAGAGGGGGGGGGGGGTATATAGGGGTATGATGGGGGTATGCAGTGGTACCTTGGCGGTCGGTGTCGTCTTCCTCCTCTTTGCAGCTTTATTCTTCTCAGCCACAATTGTTCTTTTTCCGCCTATGTGGTATGAGACAGGGGTATGGGACACGGATATGGGACAGGGGTATGAGACAGGGGTATGGGACCACGAGAAGTTGTAGTAGTGGCAGCAGCTGCAGCAGCTTTCCCCGCCACAGCTTTCTCCTGCATTAACTTTGCAACCTCATCTTGCACATCTGATGGAATCTCAGAAGCTTGGCCAAAAGCAGCAGCAGTAGTAGTAGTAGTAGAAGTAGAAGAAGAAGAAGAAGAAGAAGAAGTAGAAGAAGTAGTAGTAGTAGTAGTAGTAGTAGAAGAAGAAGAAGAAGAAGAAGGAGGAGGAGGAGGAGGAGGAGAAGGAGGGCAATCCTTCGGCCACCAGATGTTGCAGGACTCTCCTTCGGGGAACATACCGGTAGGAGGTGTTGCGTCCTTTACCTTCAGGATTTTTTCCCGCGATGCCTTGCTCATGGTATCCTGCGAAAATTCGCACGGCCCCAAAAGACTTTCAATAGGCATGAAAGAAGCCAGCCTTACCCACCCCTCCACTCTATGCTTCTTTCCACCAGCTTCCTTCTGAAAGAAGCATCTCAGGGGCGGTTTTTCACCGATCTGCATCATGAGAGAGAGAGAGAAGAGGTATGGGACAGGGGTGTGAAGGGGGGTATCATACCCCGGGTATCAAACCCCTGTACCATACCCCGGGGTATCATACCCCGGGGGTATGGGGGGTATCATACCCCGGGGTATCAAACCCCTGTACCATACCCCGGGGTATCAAACCCCTGTACCATACCCCGGGGTATCATACCCCGGGGGTATGGCAGGGGTATGGGACAGGGGTATGAGAGGCAGGGTATGAGGGTATGCGGGGGTAATATAGGAGGGGTATAGGAGGGTATGTGGGGGTATGGAGGGGTTACATGGAAGCCATCCGCATAGTGCCTTGCTTTACCACGTGACCCATCACTTAGAGGAATCGCTGCCCGCCTGCACATATGCAGCAGAGAAATAGATAGATAGATACACAGAGAGAGAGAGAGAGAGAGAGAGAGAGAGAGAGAGAGAGAGAGAGGTATCAGAGGGGTATGCAGGAGGGGTATGGAGGGGGTATGCAGGAGGGGTATGACCACTTTGGGAAAAATTTTCCTGAATTCGATCGCCCTCTGCTCAGCGGGACTCCGTCTGCCTTGGTTTTCCACACATTTTCAGCACCTCGTTCGCTTTCCGTGATTTCATGGCCCAAGTATGTCACCAAAACCTATGCGAGGATATATGGGGTATTGGCGGGGTATGTGCGGTATGGGGGGGGGGGGGACCTGGCCCTTTTTATTGACCAGCTGGGACATGGGGACGTCGCTCCCATCATCCCGGTGATAGGCTTCGTAGGTGTGGAGTAGCTCCTTGGGATACTGCACACATAACGAGAAAGTGACATGTGACGGGGATACAGATAGGTATATGTAGAACAGACCGATCGCAGAAGATTGGCTGAGGTCGTCAATTTGTCGTAACGTTCAATCACGACTACATTGATGGTGATGCAATTCTTGACGCAGTCTGCGTCTTCGTCCTTCGGCCAAGGATGATTGCAAACCTTTCGAGGGGTATGACAGGGGTATGAGAGGGGTATGAGAGAGGCGAGGTATGACAGGGGTATGAGGCAGGGGTATGGGACAGGGGTATGAGACAGGGATATGGGACAGAGGTATGAGACAGGGGTATTGCATACCTCGCACACCAATACGCGGTCCTCCTTCTTTCCTTTTTCCTTGCGGTCCTCCTTCTTTCCTTTTCCCTTGCCCTTGCGCTTTCCTTTTCCCTTGCCCTTGCCCTTGCGCGGCCTCCATTCCTCATCCTCGTCACTCCCAGCCTATAGTACAGAGAGAGAGAGAGAGAGAGAGAGAGACAGAGAGGGAGGGAGGGAGAGATGCCTTCGATTTTGCATTTTCGACGCGCAGAAACTCCAGATAATTTCTGTCAATTTTTTTTCCCCATCTAAAAAAGTTAACCACTCCCTTTCCTTTTCTGGGAGATGTGCATATGCCTATCAGAGAGAGAGAGAGAGAGAGAGAGAGGGAGAGGGGGGGGGGGGACAGGGTATAGGGGTATGAGGGGGTATGGGAGGGGGTATAGAGGTACCGTTCCTTTTCCCTCTTCCTCGTCTTCTGATTCCACGAGTTTCTGGAGTTTCTGGCGCTACGGTGCAGAGAGAGAGAGAGAGAGGGAGGGAGAGAGACAGTAGGGGTATAGGATATAGGGGTATGAGAGGGGGTATGAGAGGGGGTATGAGAGGTATGAAGGGGTACCTTGCGCGGTGCCTTTTGTTGCTCTTGGTCGTCCTCGTCTGAGTCAGAGCCCTACAGTGCAGAGAGAGGGAGAGACGGGGGGTATTAGACGGGCGGGGGGGGGGGGGGGGGAAGGAAAAGGTACCCCTTTATACCCTTATACCCCCTCATACCCCTTTATTATATATTATGTATAGGGGTATGAGGGGGTATGGGAGGGGGTATAGGGGTATAAAGGGGTACCCTTTCCTCCCCCCCCCCCCCACCCACCCCTCTCTCTCTCCCTCTCTCTGCACTGTAGTGCTCCCTCCTGTACTAGTACACGCTCTCATACCCCCTCATGCCCCTACATTACATACTACTATACACCACCCCCCCCCCCACACCCCTCCCCTCGGGGGGGGGGGGGTATAGGGGTATGGGATATGGGGGTATGAGGGGGTATAGGGGTATAAAGGGGTACTTGGGGTTTGGACGCGTTGCTAGTGTCTGCATACTTCGGTTCCGCCTTGCTACTGCAAAAGAACCTGTTTCAGAGCAAGGAAAGCCATGAACACTTAGAATTCATACCCCGCCTCTCATACCCCTGTCATACCCCTCTCAGAGCAAAAAAAGGCATGAACACAGATATGTAAGTAAAAATGCCATAGGTATGTAAGTAAAAATGTAAGTTACTTTCCATGGAATTCTATCTTTCCCAGCTCTGGTACTTTAGGATCCCGGCGGAACGAGTCGTCAAGCCAAAAAAACCCTTTGTCTAGTTTCACTGTTGGGTTTGCCACAGCGCTGCCGCTGTTCATTTTAACTTCGATGCCTTTTACCGAATTTCTATCTTTTTCATTTTCTCTGTCTACTACCGACTTCGGACACACCAGGTTTGCCCCAGAACGCAGCAGCATCACCAGAGGGCCTTGCCCCTTCTCCCACCAAAAAGCATCTTTTACAAGACCAGATTTCTCTTGTGCCTGTACCACCTTGAAATCTGCCACGCTCATTTTCTTCTCAAGCTCAGGATCGTTCAACGGGTCCATGCTAACAAGGACACCTTCTTGCCCCACCATCTCCGGCACCCTCTCGTCAAGCTGCACAGTATCAAACACATACAGGGCGGGGTATGAGAGGGGTATGACAGGGGTATGAGAGGGGTATGGGGTATGAGCGGGGTATAAGTGTATGACGGGGGTACAAGGGTACTACCGAGACCAACGCGACACCGGAACTGGGAAAGCTTTTCAGAACGCAGCCACGCAACTCTTGCCCTTCATGCTGCATCACCCAATCCCATCCATCCTTGCTTTCACTACCCTCTCTTTTGTTGGGGTCTCCACCAGCACGGTTTTGCGGTCACTACCCCTCTCTTTTGTT
>WBZZ01001000.1:10000-22500 GCA_019918135.1 Paulinella micropora | reverse complement strand
AACTGAACAAAAAAATGTTAAAACTGTGACTCAGTACTGTGACGTAAAAAGGACGTTGCCTCCGTCACCTTTTCAACTTCAAGAGTCAACTTCAGTATTGTACCAACGCTTAAAATCATGATGCCGCACTAAAAAACATATGAAAACTTGAGTCATGAAACTTGAAGCGAGAAAAACGTGAGAACTTGAACGGAGGCTTTAGCTGCCTTTTTGTGAACCTCACAACTTTCAAAGCCGAAATCATCAGACTGCAAAACCACCAGGGCAGCCTCCGTTCAACGTGACTCAAGTTTGTTAGCAATTCCAGATGTAACCGCCCCGAACAGCTGATCACTCTGACACTCATAGCCGCCGACCGGCGGTACCTCAACTGTAGAGGGGCAGACCAAGTATTGACTTGAATACAATATACAGTAGCTAGTAAGTCAGAGTGTCAGGCTGTCAACTTAGACAGCTGGTCGCCTCTTGCCTTTTAATGAATAAAACGAAAACTTGAACTTGAGTCTAATTGCTCATTTTGTAATGTTCTCGGCTCTGATTGTTATAATTTTGTTGTTGACCTGACCAGTATTTATTTTTGACATTGATTACTTGTGGAAAGTCAAGTGTATTTATCTTCCACATGTCAGTTTATATTATTAAAGTTAAAATTATTTGCTTGTACACCGGTGAGCTAGTAGAATAAAAGGAGGCAGGGTTACTGCCATAGTAGCCTTTTAAAAGTGCCCACTGGTTCCAAGCTGTTCGAGTTAGACTGTGTCAAAAGATGACGAAAGTGACTGAAAACTTTGTTTTGTGACAGAACGTTGGTAAATCATAGCCCATGTTTGGGGAGAACTTGATGATAGTTGCCTTAACGATTTTTTGAAAATAGATTTCGGATATCTGCATTCGAAAAGAAGTTGATATACTGCTTCCTCCAACATCTCATTATTGGTTGATTGATTTCGGTACATCCCAAGCATCCCTTTGATAGTCGCCGTTCTCCCTCTATTGTCAGTGTACGACGATAATGGTGGGAGGCGTGGATATGGTGTTGTACCATTACTTATAAAGAATTTCCAATTTTTGAAATGCGGGCGAGAATGACAGCTAAAATAACTTTTTACCAATTCTTAAGTCACTCCCAGCAAAAACAAGTTTATAAAATCGTTCGTCAACATCTACTTCTTGTTCTTCAAGCTCTAGATCACGCGTGTATACGGGTTGCGCGTGCTTATATTCTAGATGCCTGAGTAACTGTATGTGGGTGTCAGACGTTCTAAAAATGTTTGGTCGTCTGATGGAGTCACAATAAGAAAAAGTAGATCGTCAACCTGTCGAATGCTGTATACAAATTCAGATAGATTTTGTCTACTTAGTACAGTAAGAAATCTAAACTCATCAAAAATATATTTTATTTGGGCCAATGGGGAAGAAAGATAGCCTTCGATCGGGCAACCTTTAACTTGCTGAAAGCAAGCGTTCCCCATCATGAAGTAAGTATTGTTCAGATCCATCTCGACTATGTCGAGTAAGTCCTGAAAACTGAAGACGACACAGTCGTCTCGTGAGGCACTATGGTGCCAACCTACATCAAGTTTCATCCTTCCATTCACATCAAGTCGCAACGTTTTTGACACTTGTATTTTTTCCTCTCTAAGCTTTCCTCTTTTTCCAGTGGCATCATAATGACGTAAAATCAGAAAAAGCCAGTGGATAGACATGATGATCTCTTTGTTATCTAGCCAAATGAACATTTGTTTCACATCAAATGGCAAAGCTTGAACATTTAATTCGACGTTCAAATTCTTTTCTAATTTCTGAAACAAAGTCTGGGCTTTTTTTTTCATTTTTCCTTTGAAATCTGAAAGCTTATTGAAATTGAAGTTTGGCACGTATTTGTGACTTGCATAACGAGAAAGTTCACGGCTTTGGCCGCGTATTTTAGTGTCTTTCGACCTTGTGAGCGAGACTGAATACAAATTAATCGTGTTTTGTTTTCCGGATCTTTGTCCTTTGGAGATGTCATAACTTTGTTGACCTCCCCTTTCTTATTCAACGGAGCAAAGCGACCGAGATTTCTTTTATTGTATTCGTGTCTGTACTTGCGTAAAATCTGTTGTTCTGTCATGCTGACTGCTTTGAAACACGGGGATTCTACCACTTCTTGTTTCAACCTTTGCCATAGCATAACAGGGCATTCTACCCACAACTGGTTTTTGTTTTTGTCGAGGTCCTTTACAACCAGTTTGTTCTTTTCGATGTAATTTTTCACTGATTCTAAAGTATTCTAACTTATTCTTTGGTTTTTGTTTGCAGTATGCTTTCCGAAATTTCGCTGGTTTTTATCCCATAAATTTGGTAAATTTCGTAAAATGATATTGCCTGCCGCTTTTGTTGTTCCCATGGATTGCAGTATAGTGAACAATGCATGTTTTCCTGTCTGAATCTGTGCATCTTGTTGCTGATTTATGTCAGTCAATTTGGAACGGTCGGTCTGACCATCAGCCTGACTTGGCATTTTACCAAAAATGATGTCACGGATTTGGGCAATATACTTTTTGACACCGATCCAGAATTCTTTTTGCGCATTGTCACAGTCGAAAGAGGGAACTGCGGATGCATGTAGTCTTCCTACTATTCCCATCTTTACTTCCATGTCTTTCAGTCTCGAACTGAAATGCTTTCCATTTTTGCAAAGTGGGGAGCATTTAGGTTGTTCGAAAAACTGAAAGTCAAAACCGTCAATCCACATGTGAAGGTTTATCAAAGCCTTCGCAATAGATGGTGAGTTCTTTTGTATTATCTTTGCAAGTGATAGTACAGACATCCGTGTTTGTTGTGGCATGGTGACGTGTTGCAGAGTGATTGCTGGTATTGCTTTGAGCTCCTTTCTGGGTAGGTGTTCTATGAACAGCATTTTCATAGTATAGTTAGAGCTCTTGAGGATCTCTGGGTAACGTAGAAGTCGAGATCTGACAATAGACGCGATTCGTTCTTTGATTTTCCAGTGAGGCATTTGTTGAGTCTGTGCCCATACGTGCATTGCCTGCTGTCTGGTTGCTTTCTTCATATCACGTTCCCATGCTTTTGGATGATACCATAGCGTTTCAACATTGACTGCCTTGTCAAGAACTGCTCCTCTTGAGTCAATTCGCAAGGCCTATGGTTGTCTATTTAATAATTATACCTCTTTGGCTAGAGAGGAGGATAAACGACATATGCCCCAGTCCAAGTTAGAGACGAGTGTGACTGTCGTTGTGTTTGTTGTGCTCGTTCATTTGGCTCATATAGTTTTGTGTTGCGGTACACCCTGTTCATATAGTCAGAATCTGTTTTATCTCCTCCTTTTCCATATCTTGTCACCATGATTTTGTCATTATTGTCATAGTGATCAAGAAGGGAGGTCAAAGAGGGAGAGAAGTGTTGAGTGATACCGTTACACCCCACCCATAAAGTTAGATTGGCAATACGATTGTGCAATCCATTGAGCATCCAGCATAACTTTGAGCAACATTGAGCAGCCTTGCGCCCGCACACACATGGTTTTGCTTTTTTGCGTTCTCGTATTAGGAGAGACTGCGAAGTGTGTGGCTTGTATGTCTTGTTTGCTTTGAAGTGTTGCATGTAAGCTGGTCGTTTTTTATTCATTTTTGGCGTTAGCCATTGAATGAAGGACTTTTCTGTTTGCACTCGAATTGACTTTGAATGACGGGAGCTTCTCACCTTTTGTTTTGTAAGGTAGTTTGCCCAGGTTCAATATGGGTACTGAAATAAAATGTTATTAGCCAAACTGACCGGCCATTCTGGACAGTAACTGTTGCTGGTCTGAGTGAGAGCTGGATTTAGAATGTTTCCATGCTCGCATTTGTCTGAATTCCTGTTTCATTCCAGACAAGAAGTTTGACGTCTCACCCACGTAATCTAAACTTGTCAGTGGTGAGTAAATGTAGTAGACAACCGAAACGTTTGCTCCATGATTATTACCCGGTTGATCAAGAAAATCGAAAGCATGTAAGCTGTCGACGTTCGGAATAGAATTAATCATCGTCAGCTTAGCTTTTATCCATTTCGAATCCGTCACCGGTATGGATGCCATTGTCAGAAAGTGTTGTACCATCATAGACAACCGGAATACTTTTCATACTATTCTGCCGTGCGAAGTTGTTGCCAGCGATTTGATTTTAATACAGTAGAAATTTGCTTTTCTAAAAAGGATACTTACCAGAGATTTGCTAGAGGTGCAAACGCTATCGCTACATCGTTTGTCATTTTTTCCACTAGTGCTTGTACTGGAGTTAAGGTCTTCTTGAGAGGGGTAGGCAAGTCTTGGGTAGATTCTTCACACTCGCCTGCACAGTGTATGAAGTCTAGTAACGCACTGCGTCAAGTCTCCCCCGTCTCCCTAAGTGTTTTTGTTTGCCGCGGCTCTGGATTTTGCCGCTTCAGATGGTGAGGATGTGACAGTAGTTGGAGTCGTGCTACCTGCCTTAGCCTTTTTCGCTGATTGTGGCGGAGACAGCTCTGCTGTTGATTTTTGTTTCTTTCCAACTCCTGTTTCGTTCGGAGTAGAAGATGCAGTCGCAGATGTCTCCGACTCTGGCTCCGACGTCGACGCAGACTCAGACGAGTTATCGCTATCGTTATCTTTGGTTTGTTTGCGACCCAGCTGTTCCGAGATCGGTGCAGTCATCGTGTCTTTGACTGACTTTTTCTCTTCGAGCAGAGCAATGCTTGCTTGTAACTCATCCATCTTAGCGATTGCCAGTTCGATGAACTTGGCTCCGTCGATCTCCTTTTCTTCTTCGGGAGCTACTGAGATTGGAACCTGACGATAATCTGGCAGCACCATGTCGAAAGTTTCGAAAAAAGTCTTAGTCTTGTCGAGAATGGTGCGGAAAGCTAAGCGAATCCGGTCGCTCATTGCTTCAGTGTCCAAATCTAGTTTGGCCAACACGGCGTTGCTCTCCGAATCCCCTCTGGAATATGGATTTGGGAACTCTTGGTTTGAGATCAACTCTTCGATGTAATCGAGAACAAGAGAAGAGACCCCTTGGATTGGAAATTTCGAGTCTGACTCTTTAAGGAAATCCCGGTTTGTGAGCTCGACGCCATCCGTCACCGCCTGCTTAGTCATTTCTACGAAGCGACTAAAGCAATAGACCACTGGTGTAATCGCATAGCGGACCTTCCCAAAAAAGTTGGCATGATTGTAACCTTTCGGCAACTGTTGAAGCAATTTGGCCAGTTTTGGGTCCACCAGACCAATTGCGTAAACGAGACGATCCACCCTACCGCCAGCTAGCGAGAACAAACCGCTGCTTGCTCGCTTTTCCCACTTCTGCGGAATGACATTCATCTCTTTGACGTAATTGACATTTGTGTGAACCTTCCAAAACAAGGTAGTAGTAGCATTGAAGTCATCTAACTCCTCTTGAAAGTTCGGATGCAGAGCAGATGATCTTTTGGCTCCTTGCCGGTTGTAGTTGCTTTGGAATCCTCCCATGTTTTGTTTCTTATTTGATTGCTTTTTTGGAGATGGGATCTTTAGCCCACTCAGCAAGTCTGTCATCTTGCTTGCGGCTCCCTCGGTTGCGTCTCCTTGTTTTTGTTGCTTTTCCCCTTTTCGACGAATTTGTTTTGTTCTAGCTCCAGGCTTTGTGGGACTCTTGGAGCTCATAGCTGTAACACGCTGAGAAGCGACAAACAGCTGAATATGACTTGAATACAATATACAGTAGCTAGTAAGTCAGAGGGTGGAGTCAGGCTGTCAACTTAAACAGCTGGTCGCCTCTTGCCTTTTAATGAATAAAACGAAAACTTGAACTTGAGTCTAACTGCTCATTTTTTATACATATGTAATTTTAGGCATTTTAAGCGTTGGTAAAACGAGGCAAAATAGGCGTAATGAGTTTTTAACATTTTTTAATAATTCTTTTTTTGTTGTAAAGGTCACAATGGGATGGGGTTCCCACTGAATTTTTTTAAATTTGAATTTCAAATGTCATAACGGTTAAAAATTTTGTGTTTTCTGCATTAAAAAACATTTTGTGTAAAATTTGACAATAATTTTTGAAAAGTTGGTCGGAACCCCTTCAGATGACGAGCTTTCTGAATGAAGCCATTTTTAAAAAGGTGAAGTAGTTTAGGAGGAGACTTTTCCTGGATTTTTGAGGTTTTTGGGACCTTTTACCCTAAAAAATGTTCAGACCGGCCCAGGCCATGCCAGCCAAAAAGCCAAACCCTGTCAACTTTTTTAAGGACCGGCGCAGTCTGTTGGGACTTTGGTGCGAAGCTTCCCCATGCCTCCAAGTCGCGGATCCAAAGGCTGGCGAAAGCAGAGAAAGACTTTTGACGAAAACAAGAATAGGACTGAGAGGGATACACGTGCCGACGCGTTGGTGGAAAAAAGAGCCAAGCTCGACGACCAAGAGCGAGTTGCAGAGGCAAGGGAACGAGACTCGCAGTATGGCCGTTGCACGGGCATCGAAGTGGGGGCGGAATCTCTCGAAGTGGGGGCAGAATCTCTCGATAATTATGAAATGGAATTTTCTGTCATCACCCCGAAAGGGGCTGGAGTACATTACATGACCAGAAAGGAGTACTGGGCTAGTGTAGAGAGGGAGAAGATGACGCCAGTAAAAGTGTCAGATGCGCATGGGTGTGTGGGTAGAACAGGAGAGCCATACCTGCGAGAGATGTGGCAGTGGCAGGAGACAGATGATAGGTGTAGAATAGATAAGTATGTGACGGGGAAAGAGATAGTGCTAGTGTGTAGGGTGCCCAAGATCAGAAAGGAAGAGAAGGTGTCCAAGCAGACTAGGAGACAGAGAAAGCAGAGGTGTGGGGCTGTGGTAGGGGAGATTAGGCGAATGTTAGGTGAGGAGCATAGGTTGACAGAAGCAGAGGTGAATGATTATGATGAAATGGTGAAAGACATGTATAAAAACTATGCTGCCATGCCTGACGAGAAACAAATAGAGAACTTAGCCTACCAGGCCCTGTTGCACATGGATTGCAACGTCATGTCCGACAAGCAAGTCTCCGCTTTATTGCATGCAGTGAAGCATCCCTTTCTCTCGGGCCAGCAGGTTGGCTTTGCTTTTTTGTTTGTTTCTTTTCTGCAATTTGTGTGACTGTAGTTGACGAAGAAGAGGAGAGAGCTCACAGCGGACGTGGACCTTAAGTACTATCTGAAACTGTCAGCAGACGGTTTGTCTGCGAGTGCAAATGTTTACAGCATTCTCACTGAGTTGGAGACCAAGTGGATGAGGGATGGGGCAGGGCAGGCGGATACGCTCATGATACCTATTGGGGGGATGGCAGGAAAACAGGTGCAACACTGAATTCTGGACTATGGGCGATTAAGGTTTTTGCAGTTGATGGTGAAAAGCAGTTGGTACGGGGCTTTCCCCATCCCACGAGTCAGGAGGGGATCTTCCCTGTGCTCATTTCTAGGTGCGGGGAAGAACTGGAGGAGCTCAAACAGTCCGCAGGTAAACATGATGGGGGTATATTTTGTGGAGGCAGAACTGCGTGCTAAGGCAGTATGAGCTGTTGTTTGCTCAATTTTTTTTTGAGGTTAGTGTAGGGGCGGTTCTTTATTGATCTGCCCCCACGTTAACTCTCTCTCTCTCTCTCTCTCTCTCTCTCTCTCTCTTTTTTTTTTTTATTTTTTATTTTTTTTTTTTACAGTAATCAAGGTTTAATGAGAAAGAGACGATAGAAAAAAGAAGAGCCTAATTCAAAAGAATTCTGGTTCCAACGAACAATACAAGCTTTTTTTTTTTTTTTCTTTTTGTTCTCCTCTCTTTTCTCTTCTCTTTTCTTCTCTCCTCTCCTCTCCTCTTCTCTTCTCTCCTCTTCTCTTCTCTTCTCTTCTCGTCTCTTCTCTTCTCTTTTCTTTTCTTTTCTCTTTCTTTTTCTTTTCTTTTTTCTCTATTCTTTTTCTCTATTCTTTTCTCTTTTCTTTTCTCTTTTCTTTCTTTTCTTTTTTTTCTTTTCTTTTCTTTTTCTTTCTTTTCTTTTTCTTTTCTCTACTTTTCTTTTTTTTCTTTTCTTTTCTTTTCTTTCCTTCTTTTTCTTTTCTCTTTTTTTTTTTCTTCTTCTTCCTCCTCCTCCTCCTTCTCCTTCTCCTTCTCCTTCTTCTTCTTCTTCTTCTTCTTTATCTTCTTCTTCCTTTTTTTTCTTTTTCTTTTCTTTTTTCTGTTTTTTCTTTTCTTTTTTCGCTTTTCTTTTCTTTTTTCTTTTCTTTTTCCTTTTCTTTTTCTTTTCTTTTCTCTTTTCTCTTTTCGCTTTTCTTTTTTCGCTTTTCTTTTTTCGCTTTTCTTTTTTCGCTTTTCTTTTTTCGCTTTTCTTTTCTTTTTTTCCCTTTTCTTTTCTTTTTTTCGTTCTTTTCTTCTTTCTTTCTTTTCTTTTAATTTCTCTTTTCTTTTCTTTTACTTTCTTTCCCTTTCTTTCCTTTCTTTCCCTGCCCAACGCCCCACCCCACCCTACTTTTTTTTTTTAAAAAAAAAGATGAAAGAAAAAAAAGGAGGAAAGAGAAGAAGAAGAAGAAGAAGAAGAAGAAGAAGAAGAAGAAGAAGAAGAAGAAGAAGAAGAAGAGGAAGAAAGAAGAAGAAGAAGAAGAAAGAAGAAAGAAAAAAAGAAGGAAAAGAAGGAAGAAGGAAGAAGAAGAAATATTAGTAACTATACACTCATCCGTAATTATATAAATTACTGTAATACACTCATGCCTATGAGTGATAAGTTTTATTAAAAGGAGTGACTGCGCAAAAAAGATTATTAATATTTGTTAATGATTTCAATGATTGAATCATGAGTAATGAAAGTTGTAGTCTCTGTGCACTGAGAAGTGTTGTTACCCGGTAACAGGCAGCCGGCATCTGAACAGCCTACCGTGAACGGCTATCGTGATCGATGATCGTTCACGGCTCCGTTACCGATAACCATATCGTGAACGACCCTCGTGAATGATGATCGTTAACGGCATCGTTAACGATAACTAAGCTTAGAATTAATCATCACGTGAAGTATAATGTCGTAGCTGAACTCCTCCGACATCGTCCTGAGGGGTGACCTGGTACCCCAACGGACAAGGCGGAACGATTCATTAACACGAATGAAGCCTCTTCATTCTTTTTCCCCAACAAGCGATACGGTGAGAGGGAATAGGCCAAGTGCACATTTGACGATGGAAAGGAAAAGGGTATTCTGGGCCTAATGTACCAGACACACCCAAGCCTCACGTTGAATGGTTACTGTGACATCTTTTGTCTCATCGAGCTATACACAACGCTAGCTTTAGTAAGGGATACCTTGTTAGACGCTGCGTGGCATGAAAACCACCATAAGTACCAATCTTTGGTGAGTACGTTAGTTGTCGACAAGACACAGCAACCCGCCCTTACTTTTGCGTACACAACAGAAGAAAATGACCTGTCAGCAGCCATTGACGTTCGATGGCCTACGCAGGGAGCTCTATTGGAAATGGCTGCGAACCTTCAAGGTATGAATGTCGTCACGGCACGAAACCTGAAGAATGTAGTCCATGTGTGGGACCAGACGCTTACGTAGAGGAAAAATTGGCGACAACATTTACTCCCCGTAAGTACGAGTGGTACACACCCAAATAGAGCCGGTGATACCCTCAATGAAGTGTTGGATATCCTTGAGATGGGCACACCTCCATTCGGATGGGTGGGTAAGCTTGTACACAAAAGCAAACACTTCAAGTGTATGATGAGATCCACAGTGTTGGGCGCTGATGGGAAGGCGATCGAGAAAAAGATCCAACCCCACGCGGCCATCAAACTCTATTGCTCACATATGATAACTATTGTGCCATGTTCGAGCTTGTGTCACAGACAATATGTGACATACTGCGGATTCATCTTGCACGGGAAGTAACCATTACATATGGACATGATGACAAATGCTCTATAATACCGGAGGGGATGAACGTTGTCATATTCCGGTCGACACGAGTGGAAAGACCCGCTGAAGTTGCTGGTGGGGGTAGTCGGGGCAGACCCACGACCCCCACTGAGAAGCCGAAATCGGCACAACACAAGCTGGTAGAACAGGCACTGACACGCCTTAACGCCGCCACGTCGTTCGACTATGGAAAATACAACCCCCAGGTAAACATTGACTATGGGGAGGGGTTGTTATTATTGTTTGGATATGCCTGCATGGATAGCACGGTGGGGCAGTTCGGCTTGAACGAAGCCGATATCAAACAATTGATAGCAAACAAAGCCAGTCGGTGGGCGTCGCAAGATTTGCTCAATACCCGCTGGAATCTCTGGGACGAAGAGGCAGCTCGGTTGATCCGTGATGGACAGTTGAAAACTCCCATGCGATCACACTATCTGCTCGAACAATTCGTCCGTGGGGCTAACTGGGGGTATATGTGCGATGCGGAGATATAGAGGACCTAGTGGCAACTATGGCACAGCGCATGTGGGAGGCAAACGTTGCCCACAACGATATCATAGACCTTCCTCATAACTCATAACGCCCCTTGTCAAAACGGATCTGGCAGCGTTCTTAATGGCGGTGCTTAAGGGCATAGCTAGAGAAACAACCGCCACGGGCCTGACGACAGGCGAATCATACATACGGCAGGTCATGTCGGAAGCTCAGGGCGCCGATGACAAGGTGTTCAAGGTTAAGAGCTTCCGCATACACCGACTGGTTGAAATTCGCAAGTGGGATAGAGCATTCGTGGATAGGATATTTGGACCTGTGACACAGGCGGAAGAACGCGCGAGAAGGGCGTCGGTCCTGCTTCAGGCCATGCAAAATGTGGGGTTGCAATTGCCGGATCATCAGGCAACGGCAAATGAACCACAGTTTGATATCCTCACGTTTGTCACATCCACAACATGGGGAGGACAGTCACAGACGGGGTCCAGCTCATACCGGCATCGATCATCATCAAGCTCGTCTAATCCTTATTGCAAGTCATCGTCGAGCTCCTCAAGCTCTTCGAACCATATTGGGCCAAAATAGTGGGATGGGCTCGGGTGGATCATCGAACCCATACATGCCCGCACCCCCCTATACAGGCGGGAATACATCCCCATATGTCTCACCGTCTAACACGGGCTTTCAGTCAACACCACCGGTGGGTTTGGCATCACCACCGCATACATATCAGGCACCTCAGTTCAACATGCCCATTTACACACCACCTCCCATATTACCCCCCACACCACCGCCGGTTAGCCAGACACAAGGGGCCCCACCCTCACGTCAGCCGGCGACGAAGAAAAAGAAAACACGTCCTATCGCACGTCAAAACAATCACCCTCTCAGCTCATTACCCATCGACCCTGGTCCGGCTAATTGCCCGTACGGGATACAGAGGTTAGAAGACATTGGCAACCCGCCAACGGTCAAGTCTAACACCCTGTGTGATTATTACCATCACGCCCTGGCCTTTAACGGCTTATCAGACCGTCGATTTTGGGTATGACCTTGCCTCATGGGGAAGTCGTGCCAGCGATGGCACACAATCCCGGGCACCCCACAGCATCCAATAGCGATGAAGAGGTATATACACCGATACAAGGCGGGAGAGTCGAAGGTCAGAAGGCCGACACGATAAAGTGCGTGTTAACATGCGTGTTAAGTCTGAACGTTTTGAAAATTCATATATATATTATAAAAACGAAAGATTATAAGTTATTTTAACTATTTAAACAAATAATAATAATAATAATTCAAATTCCTAGCCGTTACATTTGTTTTTTGACCGTTTCACTGTGACTCGGTAATTTCTTGACTGACGCTTGGTTCTCACTTGGTTGAGCTTGTTCTCACTTTGTTTTTGTGCTGTTTTACATCAAATTAAATGTAACTATATTTATTTTACTTAACCCTAATGAAACTAGTGAAAATTCAAATTTAAATTCAAGTTAGACTTAAAAATTTTCAAGTTGGTCAGTGGTGGCAGGAGAAAGTCATAACTATTAATATAGGACTGGGAAATTAACTGAAATACTTGTGATTTTTGTTATTTTTGAAAGATAATAAGTTATTTTAATTTTTAACTCAAAAATTCAAATTCCTAGCTGTTACATTTGTTTTCGACCGTTAGGCAACCTACTTGGCTGATGCTTTGTTGTCACTTGGTTGAGCTTGTTCTCATTTGGTTTTTGCGCTGTTTTACATCAAAATAAATGTAACTATATTTATTTTATTTTATTCTAATGAAATTAGTGAAAATTTAAATTTAATTTCAAGTTAGACTAGAAATTTTTCAATTTGGTTAGTGGTGGCAGGAGAAAGTCATAACTATTGATGGATGACCGGAACTTGAACTGAAATACATATGATTTTTGTTGCTTTTAAATCAGAATAATAATAATTTTGAATTTTAATATTATTAATTTATTAAATTCATATTCAAATTAAAATTTAAAAAAAAACAGTGATTTTACGAAATATTTGGAAGTTAACTTGCAAGCTAAGTCTGATGGTTTTGAAAATTGATGGAAGTAGCATGAAAA
>WBZZ01001000.1:0-7500 GCA_019918135.1 Paulinella micropora | reverse complement strand
TTAAATCCGTCACGATGCCAAATGCCAAAATTACGGAAGCCAAAAAAGGGCAAAACCGTAAACCAGTAAATCAAGGATCCACAAACCGTAAACCAGTAAACCCTGGATCACAAACTACTTCAAAAAAATGGTCTGGCCTCTGTTCTGTAAGGGAGCGAGTGAGAGAGAGGAAGAGAGTATTTCTAAAATGCCAAACACAGTAAGACACACAATTACTGTATGTGTACAAGCAATCATTTTCTAGGCACTGCGGTAGTATATAGGTTAGTACGGTAGTAGGTTTATGAGAAATTTGATGGTTGGAAAGCCTGACTGCAAAAATGCATTTGTAGAAATGATAGCGTGTTTTGCGTGTAGCGGCCTGTACAATATAACTTTTTGGTGCTGGTAGTTGGAAATAATAATCTATAGGGACGACAAAATATAATTCCTCTTTTGTGTAGGAGGACTGCACTGACTATGAAAATGAATGGTTCTCATCTTGAACAGAAATCAGACTTGAAGGGACAGACTTAATTGAAGTGACAGACACATAACCCCCATAATAAGATAGACAACATAAGTCTAAAGGCAACACACTATATGGCAACTCCAAACAAGCCCATAGGTGTACAACAACATAACACACTTCTGTCAACAACCTACCTCATATTTTCCAAACAGCATCATACAACAAAGCACAACCTAAAGGCACACCAGTTTTTCCAAAACAAAATAAAGAACACAATATGAAAGCTGACCCAATTGAGCGCAAGAACGCTGCACCCTGCGACCCACGACTCCGCCCGCTCAAGAAGCAAAAACAAGTAGCAAAAAATGATATAGGAAAAAAATGTAGTGTTTGATATTGTGCAAAATACATTCTGTTTTCTTTCTAGAGCGCACTCAAGAGTCCGCACCACAAGTTGAAGAAAAAGATATCTAAACTTGAAAGGTACACATTTGATTTTGTTTAGTAATTACATAATATCGTTGTTACATGTAGGCGCAGTGTGAAGCTCAGTACTGCACTAGCTGAGCGCGACGTTGTTTAGTTTTGTT
Source organism: Paulinella micropora (assembly GCA_019918135.1). Classification (NCBI taxonomy): domain Eukaryota; phylum Cercozoa; class Imbricatea; order Euglyphida; family Paulinellidae; genus Paulinella; species Paulinella micropora. Next base: position 6,459 of record WBZZ01001000.1, on the reverse strand, counting down.
GTGTTTGCAACAGAGTCAGCGCGGGCAAGAAGCCACCGATGGCGAGGAAGAGGAAGAAAGTGAAATAGTTTTCAGTCCTGCCCAAAAAAAGCGAAGTGATGCAGATGTAAGTTTGAAAGAAAAGCTATTGGAGCTGTTGACACATGATGATGAGGAGTCATGTCTACTATTTGCTTTATGTGCACAACATGCACACGCTTCTATTAGACTTGAGTTACAGTATGGTATATTAAAGTGACTACTGTGGATGAACACAATTTGGAATTTTGGAATTTGATACTATTGTATAAAATAAGTTTCTTTATTTATCCTACTTCTACCAAGTATGGAAGTTATTATTATTTTTTTGTAATTTAATGTTGTAACATTATTAACTGATATTAATCTGAATCTAGGCTGCTGACAATGAAACCGGACATGAAGTTAGTGAATGGTGCAGACAACTAAGGCAAAAGACCATTTGGATCAACTCATTCATCTTGGACAAAGCACTTGAAATATTGAAAGATAATGTCCCATGGGTAGGAGGCATGCATTCACCCACTATGACAGGAAACATCACAGCTTACATAACAAAAGCACCAGACTGGCTGCCTGTACCAACACAGCAAGGTCCGGAAATATTACATGTCGGACGCAACCATTGGGTTTTAATCATCCCAGTGCCAAATGGTGCAAAACTTACCATCAAAATTTTTGATTCAATGCAAACCTTACAAACGCTTTATTTAAACGATATAAAATATATATGCGAGCATTTATACAACAACCCAGCCATATATGACGAAATAACATACGTGTGCCCTTCAACACAACAGCAACAGGGTGATTCAGCTTGCAGACTGTTTGCTCTGGCCAGACTTACATCAACCTTGCAAAGGTGGGGACAAAGCTGTGAAATTTTTTATGACCAAAGCAAAATGCAAGAACATTTTGCAACATGCCTTGAAAACAAAACTATGACAGAGTGCCCCACTTGTGTGCGTGATAAAGCTAAACAAAAACGAAACAAAATATATGCAACTAAAAAACAAGAAAAATATACCTTGTTCGTTAACTCTACTGTTTCTGCTCCTCCTCCTCCTCCTCCTCCTCCTCCCACTACTACTACTACTAGTACTACTACTACTACTACTACTACTACTACTACTACTACTACTACTACTACCACAGCCACCACTTCCACCGATACCTACAGCAGTACTACCACTACTACTACTACTACTACTACTACTACTACTACTACTACTACTACTACCACCACCACCACCACCACTACTAAACATAGTTTAAACAAAGCAGCACTCATGGCACTTCCAGCAAATGAAGCACAATATAACATACAACAACATGAACTTGACATGCATGGTATACATACATGTCAACACTGCTTTGCAATCTTGTTTGCAGAAGAGAAAGGCACTAGACTGTGCTGTGACAACGGCAGACTTAAAAACCTTTTCGTATTATGCATGATAAAAACCACTACGGAGAAATGCCTCAAAACTTTGTACCGCTGCTTTCAGGGACGACAGCGATGTCACGACATTATTTTAAAAATATAAGATTTTATAATAACAGTTTTGCATTTACATCTACACATACCCAAACTCCTACTTTCACTGCTGGACCATCTACATATACAGCGCAAGGCGCATATACACAACGACATGGACACCTAACACCAGAAAAGGGTGAACATAAAAAATTTTGCAAGTTTACGTTCATGACAATATGTATAACGTTGAGTCTGAAGATAAGCAGCGAGTAGAAAATACTAAAAAACCACAGTATTATTGCTGGCACAAAACACCATGTGGAAGTGATGCAAATATTATCGCAGGTAATGCGAAATAACCCACTAGCAAAGCAGTTTCGTACTGTTACAGAACAACTAAAAGGATATAAGAACACAGGAGTTTACATACCAAATTTACAAGTTGTGCTTCAAGCAGACTACGTGCCACCTGAAGCTGCAGTCCACCAAAAACGCTGGGCACCACCTCAGGTAATATAAATATGCATGACTATGTACGAGAGATACAAAAACACATAGGCTGAAATAGATAGGTAAATAGATAGGTAGGTAAATAGTAAATAGAAAAACATAGGTGAAGTAGATAGAAAAATGGAAAGATTGAAAGGAAGATAGATTATAAAAATAGGAACACAGAAAGAAAGAAAGATAGCTAGATAGATAGATAGATAGATAGATAGATAGATAGATAGATAGATAGATAGATAGATAGATAGATAGATAGATAGATAGATAGATAGATAGATAGACAGATAGACAGATAGATAGATAGATCTATCATATATATATGGAGATAGATAGATAGATAGATAGATAGATAGATAGATAGATAGATAGATAGATAGATAGAAAGTCAGAAAGATAGATAGATAGATAGATAGATAGATAGATAGATAGATAGATAGATAGATAGATAGATAGATAGATAGATAGATAAGTAGATAAGTAGATAGATCGATACATAATAGATAGATAGATACATAGATAGAAAGATAGATAGATAGAAACATAGATAGATACATAGAATCATTCTACACCTAACCTCAATGTAAAATATACGTAGCAATATTATACGTTACTTCATGATTTTACAAAACATACATTGCTTGGATGTGTCCATATAGGCATCTGAAGTCGCTATGATTGTAGAAGGTGACATGGAAAATCACAGGAATATTACAATCAGTACGCACACTGGAGCTTTACGTAATATCCACGAAAGCAACAAACACTATGACCCGCTTGCTTTCCCTTTACCTTTTCCTGAAGGAGAAAAGGTTGGAACTACAACTTACTTGCTAACCATCCGCACAACCCAAAAAAGACTACGCGCATAACACCCACACAATATTATGGTGGTAAAATGTTTGCTCGTGGTGCAAATTCTTTACTACATAAGTCTGGACGTCTGTTCCAACAGTACACAGTTGACGCTTGTGTCAAAGTGCAACAGCAGCGTTTACGGTTCGTTGAAAATAACCCAAAACAACTGCGAGCAGACTCTTACCGTGGGTTTCTAGAAGCTGTTGACAACGATGACGTTGCAAACCTTAGCAAAAAAATCATCCTTCCTGCAACATTTGTAGGAAGTGGGAGGTATCACCACGGACAGTACCACGATGCTATGGCGTTGGTACGATATTATGGGAAGCCTGACTTATTCATAACAGTTACGTGTAACGCATTATGGAAGGAAATAGAAGTTATGTCACTGTTAACAGGAACAAGCAAAGAAAATGTGGCCACAAGGCATGATGTTATAGCACGAGTTTTCAAGTTAAAACTTCAAGCTATGGAAGACGACATCTACAATAAAGGTGTTTTCGGACGTACTGTAGCTGAAGTCCGTGTTGTTGAATTTTCAGAAGAGAGGGCTACCACATGCACACATACTTATTATATTTGCAGAGAAAGACAAACTAAGAAACACAGATCAGTATGATCTTGCAGTCCAAGCAGAGCTGCCTGATCCTGTTTCAACCCAACGTTGTACTCACTTTTACAGAAGCACCAAATGCACGGAGCAAAAAATAGAGATAACCAAAGAACATGTGTAGGAAAACCATGTATGCAACCAGGAAAAAAGGTTAGACAAAACACGCGACCAGGAACGTTCAATAAAGACTTCCCAAAAAACCATCAAGATAGAACAGAAACTAACAGCAGTGGATATCCACTTTACAGACGTAACATAACAGGAGAAGGTGGTAACGAATACAACAAATGGGTAGTACCATACAATTGGTGGCTTTCATATAAATACAACTGCCACATCAATGCTGAAATATGTTCCACAGTTTATGTAGTTAAATATTTGTATAAGTATGTTTACAAAGGTTACGACATGGCTGCAGTGGAACTGCAAGACAAGGACAAAAACAACGAGGTTGCACGGTATATTGCTGCGAGGTACCTTGGAGCCCCTGAAGCTGCTTGGAGGCTGTTTCAATTTGTACTGTTTCACAGAAAACCAGCAGTACAAGCACTTACCGTCCACCTGCCCAACGAACAGTGGACGCAAGTAGACACAAGCGACAAAAAAACCATTCAGGACCTCACGAAAAATCCGCCAGCTTCAACTTTAACTACATACTTTGAAGCTAACAAACAATTACAAACGGAATCTAAAGTGCTATTAGCTGGCCGAACTTATTCGCAACTCACAAGTATCAAACAACATACATATGACGACCAAATCACAAAGACTTGTGCGATACCAAGATTTCCCACAACAGTGGACGTGGTGTCAGAAATCATGGGAAAAGAGACGGCGTATATTTACTATAGGAAGGCTACACCATGTATCCCCTAAAGACAGAGCGCTTTTTCTTACGTGTAATTCTTAGTCAACAACAAGAACTCGGACATACAAGCTTTGAAGACATTAAGCGCCTTCCCAATGGTACGGTAACTGCAACTTTCCAAGATGCTGCAATACAGAAAGGCTACGTTGAAAGTGACAATATTTGGGGCGAGACCATACCAAATGCCAAAGCAAATGAGGCAATTATTTGCAATAATTTTACTTGAATGCACACCCAATAACCCTCGAGACCTATGGGAAACATACAAACCACACTTGGCTGAAGACTTCAGAAGAATGCACGACGAAAACGATTCTTACATTTTGGCGTTGCACGACATTGCAACTTTGCTCCAAAATACCACACTTTCAGATTACAACTTACCAACTGTTACAAATGCCCAGCTTGAAAGGTTAACTGGAGGTGACAGTAAATACACACAGCTAAGGGACACCTTACACTTGCAATGGAACATTCAGGAACAAAAACAAAAATATGCAAAAATTGTTCCTACTCTCAACAAAGAACAACGTTACATATGTGACACAATCATTAATGCACTCAACCATGACAGCAAAATATTTTTCATTGACGGCATCGGTGGCAGCGGTAAAACTTACCTACTGGAACATTTGTGCTGTTATGAACGCAAAGAAGGTAACATACCTTTTGTCACTGCAAGTACGGGGATTGCAGCTTCACTGCTACCAGGTGGACAAACATTTCATGCTGCATTTGAAGTTCCTACAAAGATCACTGCAAACAGCTACTGTAACATCAAAAAGAATTCAACACTTGCAAACATATTACGTGATGCACGAACACGCTTAATTATCATTGACGAGATAACGATGCTACATAAACATAACATAGAAGCACTAGACAGAACATTGCAAGATGTCAGGAATACAACTAAACTCTTTGGCGGTCTAACAGTTGTGTTAGGTGGTGACTTCAGGCAGTGCCTTCCTGTAAAGGGAACAGAGCTGCTGATGTGCTTGCATCTATTTCTAGCAGTACAATCTGGCAGCATGTCACAAAATTCACCTTACAGAAAAACATGCGTATGCTCACAGGACAATGAATGGTACAGGAAATGGAGCCTGGAGATGGGAAATGGCACTTTAACAGGGTCACCTGTACAGGAAATTTCAGGTGGTGTAAAAATAGATATCCCACCAGCAATATTATCTGTTGCACAAGAGACCAACGACATCTACGATCTTATATCAGAAGTTTACCCTGACATAGCTACACACATTTCCAGAGAGCAAAACGAACCGATGCAAAAGTACTTGGACAATGCGCTATGGCTGCTGCAACGTGCTATACTCACACCACTTAACAAGGACGTCGATTGACATAATCATGCATACTCTTGAAGAACACATAGAAGCACCACAAGATACACACACACTATCTGTAGATACATTAACAGACCAAGAGCAACTTTTTAAGTACCCAATTGAATTTTTACATACACTTTCTCCGAATGGCAGGCCGCCACACAAAATGGTTATTTTTCCAGGAATGCCTATTATGTTACTTAGAAACCTGGATAAATTAAGGGGACACTGCAACGGTAGTCGTTACATAATCACGCGTATTGGTAGTAAGATTGTGCAAGCTTTGGTACCGTTTGGTAAACAAGCCGGCACAATTATACTGCTGCCAAGAATAAGACTTGCACCATCTGATGATGAACTACCTTTCCACTTCACAAGAACGCAGTTCCCATTTCGCCCTTGCTATGCTATGACTATAAACAAGTCGCAAGGCCAGTCTTTAAAACATGCAGGTATATATTTGCCCGAGCATGTATTTAGCCATGGACAACTGTACGTTGCACTTTCACGTGCTACCGAAGCAAGAAATGTTCGTATTTACAGTCCTGACTACAACTATCAACGTTGTCTACCCTGAAGTTCTTACTAGCACAAACAATACAAACTCGAACCAACGTAACTTACTAGAACGCTGGATGACAGACCAAAGAGCATAAAATTTGCACCCATGATAGGCAACAAGACCATACCAAGGTTATACCTTTCCTGGTACTATGTAAAAATTTAAGTGTTGCAAAATGTACAAAAACTTACAAAATATTAAAACAAATTC
>WBZZ01000999.1:120000-121727 GCA_019918135.1 Paulinella micropora | reverse complement strand
TTCAAGTATCTTCCGCCACAAGCACAATGAATATCAATTTTGTTTTTTTCTTTCCATTCATCCCTGTATTCATCTAATTTTTGTTTATTGTTTTCATAATAGGTTTGAACTTGTTTTCTTATTTTATCTCCTTTAAATTTGTAATAATGTTTGTTGTATATAAGTTTTTCGTATTTGTGTTCATTTCTATATTTTGTTTGATATTCAGTTATCTTATCTCTGTATTCCTCAAGATATTTTTTTCTTACTCTTCCAGCAATATTTCTATTTACACAATTTAATTCTCTAATTAATTCACATTCTCTTTTATGTAATTCCATTTTTGTTATTACAAAGATACAATTCAAATAATTCTATGTAAGCATCATCGTATTTTACAATTTCATAAGAAGTCATATAAGGAGACTTTGAATTTAACCATCGTTTATAATCTATTTTATGACTATGTAGTCTTTTATATAATGGTTGAATAGTTGAGCCGATATAAATTTCATCTGTATGGTAAGACCTTAATGAATAAATCTTTCCTTCCTTGTAATCAGGCATTATCGTTTTATATCGTTTATTATCGTTATATATAATATATAATAAAACCTTGACATAAAATTAATTATATATCATGGACCATAAACATATAATTATTAATACAGAATGCGCACCTACTGGAGAAGTAGTTAACACAAAAGAAGAAGAAGCACTTGAAATACATCATCAGAAAAAGAACCAGAAAATATGGAACACTATATGGGTTGATAAGCCATTAGACCAAGTCTTTCTTGACTTAGCAGATATGAGTAAGATAAAAGATAAGAAAGGAAATAAAGGCTATGCTTGGATGTTAGTTTGCATAGATTGTCATTCAAGATATTTAATAATCATTCAATTAAAAAATAAAACAGCAAAAGAAGTCTATTATGCTTTGAAAACAATTAAATATAAACCGAAATCAATTACTACTGACAGCGGGGGAGAATATAAAGGAGCAACTCGTGAATATTTTAATGAAAATGGAATTAGACATGATGTGGTTGAAGTTGGCGACCATAGAGCCTTAGCGGTTGTTGATAGAGCAATAAGGAGTATTAGAAGATAGTTAGACTTTTTATTTGAAACCAACCGTAATTTTGATTGGGTCAGTTATATTCAAGACTTAGTCAATGTTTATAATCATAAAGTTCATAGAGGAATTCAAGCTAAACCAGCGGAAGTATTTTCGGGAGAGATAAAAATACCTAAAAAATCACTCGTGATCATTCAATTAATGACTATAGCATTGGCGATAAGGTTAGGAAGGAATTAAAGAAGCGAATGTTTTCAAAGGGTGGGTGAGTTTGGTCTAAAAATATTTATAATGTGAGAGGACGACACGGTTTTAAGTTAATATTAGACTCGAATGAATTAGTGTCTCCGCGGAACTTTTGAAAACTGAATTTAATACATCTGTTGATGATGAAGAACAAATAAAAAAATAAGGAGAAAAATAACTAAGGAACGGAACAATGAAAGGTTATTAAAAAGAGAAGATGTTGATGAAGGAAATATAAGAACTTCAAATAGAATTAGAAAGCGAGTTGAAAAGTTAGACCTTTAATATCCGAATACACTTAATCCTATTACTTCAACATTGTCCATAAATATTTTATGTTTTCTTGTTTGGTAGTGTCGTTCTCTAGACCTAATCACCTACACAGACCCACAGACACATTTCATTTTTTGTCTAACTTATC
>WBZZ01000999.1:75000-110000 GCA_019918135.1 Paulinella micropora | reverse complement strand
TCAGATAAGCACAAATTTATTTTTCGCTGATCTGTCGCACGGACATCAGACGAAAACAAACACTCCTCATCCTCAAACAAAAAAAACTTACAAACAAGCGATCAATTTGTCACAGCTGGCATAACCTTTAGCCCTTGTGCACATTTGGCTTCTGTGTGCTCTTCTACAAGACACCAGACCTGACCTACTCCACTCCCTCTTGCTGCTTGCATAAAGCCAAGTAGGACAAGTGCGAAACAAACATCAGACAAACACACAGACAGAGGAAAAACGAGCAAAGCACTCCCACTCTGTTCTGAACCATTTTCCTTGCGTTTTCTCTGCAGAAACCAGAGGAGATTACACTGGCATCTCTCACACAAGAGCAAGACAAATATCGAAGCACTGTCCGACGACAGACTGACTTCTACAAAACAGCTCTTTTGACCAAACTATCGTTATCTCTGTGTAGGGCCTGACGCCCCATAACTATTTCAGCAGAGAAAAGGAAGAAGGAGAAGAAGGTTGCATAGAATGATAAGAATAACAGAGGAAAAAAAGAAGAAAAAAAAAGCAGATGTGACTCTCATAACATAAGATGGAAGACGAGAATGAGCACTGGTGTGACACCAACTGATTATGGTCCTAGTGAGGGAGGAGAGGAGCAGGAGACTCAGTACTCAGAAGAGAGGGGGGATAGAGATGGAGAGGAGAGAGAGGAGTATACGTATACAGCCGATGTAGAGTCGACAGGGGGGGGGGGGGGGTAATGCACAAGAAGCGAGTGCAGGTCAGACTGGAGGATCTCCATTGACAGAGGCAGAGAGAGAGATGGAGGATGTTGGCCAGAATATCCCAAATACATGGGAACAGTTGGCTACATATGATGATGAAGAGTTCTTCTTCCTTAACTACCCAACCTATTATAAAACACACATCTACATTCCTTACGAGAAAAGGAATAGACCAGGACAAGGTCAAAGCAACCTCCTGATCGAAATTCCCGGCCTTGCGAAGCCTCTCTTCAACAAAGTGAGGTTTGAGCACGAAAGAGTGCCATTGCAGGATATCAAGTATGGCGACACTCTTACACTGTGCGACATATACGACATATCTGCAACACTCTACGCTGCTGTGCTCGTTGCGGAATTTTATGAACGCACAAACATACAGTGGAAAAATAAACGCACAACTGCAGCATGGCTGTCTGTCTGCGGTGTCCCCACTGATATCAAGAATCTAGAAAGAAAGTTCGAAGGTAGAAACCAAAGTGGCATTGAGTTTGCCCTTGAGGCTTTTGTAACTGCCTTCACACGGGCTTACAACGAAATGTACAAAGCACTGAAAGACAACACAAGGCAACATCCTGTTTACGAGGAGGTTGACCAGTCTTGTCAGGTGCTTGAACGCCACACAACTCCATAAGGGCCTCTTTGAGGGGAAGGAGCAAAAACCAACATGGAAACAATGGGCCCACACGAAGAATCACACTCTCATTAAAGGCCCTCTCACAACAATCCCAAATAATAACAGAGCTGATAAGTCTTCCATGAGAGAAAAGGCACACTTCCTCTCTAGTGCCACAGGGCTTGCACAGTTTGTGACTCATCTAGCACGACAGGTGAAAGAAGAAGAGACGAGACAGAAAGAGGAGAAGGAGCAGAAGGAGAAGATAGCTGTGGCAATGGCAGTAGCACGGGTGGCTCCACAGCCAACGGCTCCACCTACCACATCTAACCCAGCTCCCAAGAAAGCAGGAGGAGGACCCACAGGAGGAGGACCCCAAGGGGGAGGAACAGTAATTAACTTGACTGACTCCCAGAAGAAAAAGCAGGCGCTGCAGGCAGCCCTAGCTAAAATCAAAATTGGGGGAGGGGGCCTTAAGCTCTATGCTATCACTGCCAATGAGGCTGACACAGAGAAGACCCTCATGACTAAGCTCAATGAGATGGACAGATGCTTCCAGCAAAACCAGTGTGAGGTGGAGCAGGAGTATGAAGTCCTAGAACATCTCTGTGATCGATCCCTCCTTGGAGCTGGTTTTGATCGTATAACTTACGAGAAGTACAGAGGAGAGGAGGAGCTAGCAAGGAAAGGTGGATATGCAAAGATGAGTTGTACTCTGGCCATGGCTGCCCTCATTCGATACTTTAAGGCAAGTGGATACCAACACTTGTGCACTGGCACATTGATTGGGTTTGAAATTTTCGACTTAGTATCGGAGCAGTTGCAGTCTGTCACTCAGCTTGCATCTGTCTTAACAAATGTGGGCACCCAGTACACTCTCTTTTATAACCACAAAGCCATACTCCTATATTTCCTCAGTGCTTTGCACGTCTACAACGAAAATAAGCTCACACTGCTCATGAAAGACTGCAAAACCTTCGACAAGGTAAAGCACTTGAACTTTTTGGAGATGAGCGTCTTTGAGGCCACGACTAAGGCCGTGAGCCCAAAAATGTTGTGGACCGAAGTAATGACCGCTTGTCAGAGGCTCGACAGCCAGACAGCATCCTTGATCGGTTCTGCATCGGCTTCTGCTCAACCGCAAGCCGCACATACGCAACGATCTCTAGGAAAGCGACCAAGAGAGAACAGTCGTGAAGCTAACACACCTTGTATTCGTTGGTGGGCACGGGCACAATGCTTCAAACACACAAATAAGAAATGCCCGTACAACCACGATGTCGAGGGCACCCGCATCCGAAACACACTCCTCAAGAATGTACGGTCGGACGAAACCAACACCGTCGCCATTCTGCGCCGACTGCGCAAGGATCAGGGGTGGAAATTACAGGATGTCGCGGACCATGACCACGAACTAGCTGACGCGATCAATTCTCTTTTCGCTAGAGATGATCAGAAGACTGCAGCCATAGAAGCCGCAAGTAGAGGAAGAGGTGGAACACGAGGAAGAGGAGGAGGGAGAGGAATCAATCGAGGAGGAGGAGCCCCTTTCGCACGAGGCACATACACTCGCGGGGGGGAGAGAGGATTTGTGAGAAGAGGAGGAGGAAGAGGTGTATTTCAAGGTAGAGGAAAAGGGAGATGGGTTGGCCGAGGTGGATACGGCAGCGCAGAGCGCCCGTACCACAGAGATGGGGGCTGGGCAGACGGCTCGAGCTCAAGCTCGAGTTCCTCAGCACCACAGGCCTATGCGACATCAGGCGCAACCACTACCGACACTGATGCCGACTCAGGTAACAGATTTGAGGTAGTCCAATGGCTAGAGAAGGAGGGAGAAAACAGAACAACATGCATTGCACGATACACCGTTGTGCAGGTCCCAACCAAGGGTACCAGTGAGTCTAAGAGCCCACAGCAGGCCACAGACCAACTCAAAGGTAGTACAATACCAGTACACCCATCACGACAACAAACAGTGCATGCTGCTAATAGGCAGGCGAGTAAAGCGCTGGCAAAGAAAAAGCAGGCGGGCCTGTCGCAGCCACAGCCGAAGAAAGTAAGAATAGAACCGGCAGTTAATCTTATCAAATTGCCGAGACAGACAATAGACAAGGAGGATGGAGGACATCAACCTCTCCTCACGGTCTCAAACAGAGAAAGCAAGGACAATCATCCTTCGCCTGTGAACAATACCCAAAAAGACATTACAAAAAAGGCGGAAAGGGAGGAGGAGGCGAACCTCGAGAAAAGGATACAGATTTTAGAACACAAGCTCCTTTTATTGGCCTTAAAAAGTCACCGGCCAGACGCTTTATGCTATACGAACCTTTTTTGTGAAACATTAAATACCTTTATAAACGTTGGTAATGATACTATGGCGAATATTAATATTGTCGGCCAGAAATTTACTACGAAACACCATGAGTGGTTAGAAACTAATACGAAAAAATCATCTGGCACCTTGAAAGGAGTTAGTAGTCGGACGGATATAACGGGCATCATCACTTTAAATTTTGAATTGAAATCCGGACGAGTATATCGAGTGGACTTATACGTTGTCCCCGAATACCACGGATCTGTTCTTTTGTCGTACGCAACTGGCGACAATGAACGTAGTGATTGATTGCGCCGCCAAAAGAGTCATATACGGCGTAGAGCCAGGAGAAGAATATACTGTCGACTCTCTCCATGCTATTGACTCATACGAGGCCCTACACCTAGGGGTAGCATCGGAAGGGAAACAGGGGGCCATTACACACGCATATGAGGCATATATGCCAACGGACGCGGTGTCTAAAGATGGTTCAAACCTGTCAGACAAGAGAGAGGCGGAGGTCTATACGGCTACAGTCTCTACACAATGGGATAAAAAGTCGATAGACGATCTCATTGAAAAGAGGAAAGAGGAGATTATATGCATGGGAAAAAGGTGCCCATCGTTGGCGAGATTTAAAAAAGGAGCAGGGGCCGATGTGTATATTACCAACGGGTATTGCTTTCACGTAAAGGTGGAAGAGAAGGACAGACAGGAGTTTATACCGAGGAGAAGGGGACGACTCCCTGATATCCCGGCAGAAGATATTAAAAGCTTTATTACCGAATTCTGGGGTGACGAGCCTACGTGGCCGCGCTCACTGACAGAAGTGAAAAAGTGCCTGCGCACTCTTTTTGAAAATAATAAACCATATACGGTCATACTCCCGTACAATGAGAAGGCGGGACCGGCTTATTGATCATCCGATACCGGTGCCCTCACGGAAGCAACACTTAGTGGTGGCTTGTCGTCTCGGGACTCGTGAGCAGAGCAGTGCATACAAGCGGAAGCTCAGAGACCAGGACAAGTTGAAATTGATTCCTCAAGCATTCACATGCTTCGATGGTTTCTACACCCGAAAAGCTCCGTTGCAATATGCGAGATTAATAGATATGTTGGTAGGTCTGGCGGAGGACGACGAACCAGACACTGTCACATATGAAAAAATGGGAATGGACAATATATCAGAAGAAGAGTTGGGCTTGGAGGAGGACAGAGCACCCCTCAAGCATCACAAGAGAATGTCAGAGGAGGAGTTTAAGGCGGCGATAGACGAGAAATTGGCAGGAGGAGCAGGTACGGAGAAGGAGAAAGAGGTTTTGAAAGAGAGATTGAAGGCGAACAAAATGATTTTTGACCCCCCTCAAGCGGGAGGTGTCAAGCCGGAAGACTTCACCGCGGTTATTTGTAAAATACCAGGTGCTGAGCCTTCACCGGCGCCACGACGGGCAAATCTGAGTATACATGAAGCAAAGATCGCAGAAGAACAAGCACGGCAGTTACTCGATGAGGATTTCATTGAGAGATCGACATCTCCAATAGTTTCCCAACCGAGACTGGTGCCTAAACCGGGAGGAGAATGGCGCTTAACGGTTAACTATGCCCGCGTCAATAAAATTTTAGAGGAGGAACGAAATCCATTACCTACTCTTGAAGAAGGAAAGCGAGTATTGCGGAACGCCAAGCTATACTCAGTCATTGATCTGAAGAATGGCTTCTGGCAAATTCCACTGGATGAAAAGTCCAGATGGCTGACTGCATTTGTAGTAGGAATGGAGATATATCAGTGGAAAGTACTTCCGATGGGACTCAAACAGGCCCCGGGACTCTTTCAGAAAGCGATGCAAAGCATGCTGAGTAGCAAATATGATGACCAGACAGAGAGAGGTTTCATGAGGAGAAGAGGACAGAAGGCGGGAGAGTACGAATTTTGTTACATCGATGACATTATCGTGTACTCCAATAAGATGGAAGAGCACATCGACCATCTAACAGACATTTTCAGGCGTATCAAACTATTTGGCCTGAAATGTAATTTGAAGAAATGTCAACTCGCAAAGACAAGCGTGACATATTTGGGGTACGAAATCTCTTACAATAGAGTCTCGATATCCAAAGAGAAGAGGGAGGAGATCATGAGCCGGCAGAGGCCGAAGAATTGCACAGAGCTGCACTCATTTCTTGCGATGTAAATACTCTCTCAACCGTTTGAGGGCCCAGACCACCGCCAGTGCCTCTCTCTGTCTCGTACAATAGTTTCGCTCCGCGAGCACAACTTTCTACTTATAAACATGATCGGGCGCAACTTTTTCTCCTCATCTTCCTGTTGTAAGACTGCGCCGATCGCGAACTTTGATGCGTCTGTGTCGACTACGAATTGCTTCGAAAAGTCGGGCATCATCAGCACGAGTCCTCCATCCTTCGGATCTTTGTAGGTGAGATCGTTGAGCGTGTTGTACGCTTCTAAGGCTTCATCATCCCACTTCTCAAAATCACCGAAGTCGATCATTCTCTCCAACTTAGCCCGAGTTGCACCCCAATTGGGTATGAACTGGCTGTAATATTGCGCTGGGGTGGACCTCAGTTTATAGTAAGGACTGATCACCAGAATTTACTATGGCTGATGAATCATGAACAGACTGGCCGTCTAGCGAGATGGCAGGCATTCTTGTCATGTTTCAATTTTACAATGGTCCATCTACCCGGCAAGCGAAATGTTGTCGCTGACAGCCTCTCCAGGCTAGAGTTTCACTCAGAAGTGGCAGCTCTCGTATCATCAGCAGAAATGGAGGATCTATCCCCAGACTGCACATACGAAGTGCATCATATCGAGTGGATGCAGATGGCGAGAGGGGTCCGATATAACCGATCGGGTCTACGTCATAGCCCGCAAGGTCCGGATCATGGGATATGTTGTACAGCACATGTCCTCGAGGATGCTGAGTGGTCCTATGAAGCATATGAGAATATGAAGGCGGAGATAAAACAAGAAGAGATTAAGCAAGAAGCATATGCGGAACCCCCGCAGGAGAACAAGGAGGAGTTAGACAAAAACCCTGAGAGGATAGGAGTGCAGCTAGAGGATGGGACTATCCACATAGCCTCACCCACTGCATGGAGACAGCAACAGGCTCTCGATCCGGAGTTCAAAGAGCTAATACAGCTATACAAGAACCCGAACGAGCTGAAAATGACGAAGGAGATTAAGGAGCAACAGAAGGAGATGGGGTGGAGAGACGGTCTCTTGTGGTACAAAAGCCAACACGGGCGCTATGCATCACAACCAGACAAATGGACTCTCTGGGTTCCTGAGAAACTCAGACACATCATTTTTGTCGCTGCTCATAACTGCCCACTACTGGACTGGCGCACCCGGGCCGACAAAGAACGCATATGTTCATTTCGAGACGATTCTGGTGGAAGAAGATGAAGGAGAATATTGATGAACAGGTCAATGCATGCATCCCATGCAAGACATCCAAAACACCATTGAAGGCGAATTTTGGCCTGATCGGGACTTTTCCTTTACACTTAGGAATGTTCGAGTTGTTACACACTGATCATGTAGGACCTTTCCCGGTCACGACGGAAGGTTACAGATACCTTCTAACGGCCATAGACAGAGCCACCAACTATGTATGGGTGGTCCCAGTCAAAGACGTTACGGGCGAAACAACAGCCAAGGCGTTGATTGACAGGATCATCTCACAGATTGGGGTGCCGAGAAAAATATGCTCAGATCGAGGCTCTGACTTTAATAATGAAGTCATCGACAAGCTATCTGCATATTACGGCATGAAATGGCAATATGTCACCGCCTGTAACCCCAGAGCGAACGGCAAGATAGAGCGGGTGCATAGACCCCTCAAGGCCGCGCTGAAGATGTATTGTATGAAGAAGGAGAACCAAAAGGCATGGGTGGAGGCAGCATCCTCGTTTGCCTTTGCTATGAATTGCCTACCCTCTACAGCGTTAGGTGGTTCAAAAGGTTCCGTCTCGCCATACCAATTGGTATATGGGCGTGAGCCCGCCATCCCAGCCTCACTGCTGCACCCAAAAGATTCATGGGCAGATCAGGATGAGCTGTTTGGGGTGAGACTTCGGGCGAAGATGGAGGCGGAGCAAATAGTACAGGCGCATAGGGAGGCGGAGCGCAGGAAGACTGATGCTGAAGGTGTCAGGCAGGCACACCTGGATCAAGTCAGATTTCAGGTCGGGGATATTGTACTACTGTATCATCCTCAGGTTCCTCAGGGAGTCAGCTCGAAGCTGTTCATCCACTGGAAAGGACCATACCAGATCATGGAACAGATGGGGCCTTTGAATTATAAAATCAGGGGCAGAGGGAAAGTTCAAATAGTCAATGTACGAAGGCTGATTAAGTATGATCCCTTCCTACTTGAAGATGAGTCCGTTGATCAAGCACTCAAACGGATGGAGGCTGACTTTAAAGAGGTCCCACCAATCCGTCAGGAGGATATCTCGGAACTGGATGCCTACAGGGCACCAATTGCGGAGAAGGAGGAGGCTGAGCTGGAGAACAAGCGGGCCACCGACCGCAAAAGTGCGCCGGGGACTCAGACCCGCAAAAGGGTGGAGTCGAACGTGCCGGAAGGAAAGTTCACGGAGGCGCAAATAAGGAGAGCGCAAAATGACCTTATCTACGACCGACCGAGAAAGGCGATAAGGACGGCACGTTCGCAAGGAGTCCATCAAGAGGGGAGCGATGACGGAGATCAAGACCCTTGCGCGGGCAATGACACTCTCGTTCACCCCAGTTGGAAAGAAGGAGATGCGATTGGACATATTTCATGGGCCAAAGACGCTTTTTACTTGGTGAGGCCTGCGGCTCAACACGTAGCCGATGACACGCTCTCAGATTTATATCTCATGAGAGTCATGGCAGTACCTCACAAACGCCATACGCGATCGAATCGAATTTCGACTGCGGCACAAATAATACAACCAGTCTTACATTTCTGGAGGAGTCTGGATCCAGTGGAAGATCCTAAAGTAAGACAATACCTTCCAGTATATAAAGACGCCAAGAAACTTGAGACATGGGATGATACCATATCTCCCACAGATAAAGATCATACCGCGTGGTCCATACAAGCACTACCACGAGGTGCTGGACATTCCTTTTGACTTGGCACAAGGCGCAATCCCTCACAAAATTTGGGACGTCCTCGAACAGTCTACCTTAGACTTAACTTTGGTTGGAGGTCCTCCACCAGGTAAAGGAGTCCGCGCGCGTAAACGGCGTCTATAGTAAGTATTTTTTTTTCTAGAAGTATTGTGGACCTGATCGATTGCGAACATAGCATTGATCCAATATCATCCCGACAACCTTACTTAGATATTAAAGCTACTACAGCATTCATTCTTCTAGAGATTAACAAGACACAGCTGACAAAAAATAGGCATTCTATTCTCTTGCTTCGGCAGAGACAGACGAGACGGCCACGAAACAGCACCGTTACGGGATCGCTATTTGAGTGAGCGATGGTGTTTCCTGGATACGACCCGCATTAGTACCAGAATGATGATCTCATAAGACTCTACAGTCTAATCAAGAACTGATATATTTTAATAACATGAACTGCTACACCGGATTCCATCGATCTCTACTTGTATCGGCATATCGCAAGGTTAGGGCGCACTCAACCCAACTTCGGATATAGTCGTCAGACTTGATCACCTGACACTATATTAAATGATGCCGATTTATGCAAGGGTATGTCTTCACAAAAAGTAAATGTATTTATGGAAACCGACGACCGGTTATTACATATATATGGAAATGGCGACATTACATTATTACTTAACCATAAAACATTATACTTGGACATACTGCACAAATATCTTATCGACAGAAGAAAGAGGAAGATTTTAATATAGATACTGAATGTGCTAGAGTATATATACGATTGGTACCGGGGCAAGTATCATTGTTGTTTTATAACGGCTAATTCGTGGGTTGATGTATCTTCATACATAACTCTAAACGAATCTTAGTCAGAAAAGAAATCAGTTCAAAGCGTATTATGTCGGAAACGAAGTTCCGCCATAAAAAACTGGGAGGGGGTACTGTGGACATCACCCCCCGAATTATCCGGTAAAAAACTTATTTATAGATTTCGTCTGGCCGGACACGTCTGAAGTGCCAATTTGATCCTGGTCTTTTGGCGGCTTTTTGTCTTTGCGTCACTGAGCTAATATAACGAGACATCATTCTCTTTTTTGAGGACTGTGTTTGGTTATATTACCGACTTACTCTTCCATTGATCTATCGTTGGGGATAGTACACTAACCGATTGATTATATTATTAGGTCTAACATATATATACCTATACCGAGTCGCCACACGAGAACAGATTCGTAGTTTTTGGGTCAAAATTTAATTTAAAGTAGACAGGATAAACAGGCAGCTAAAGTGCAAGCTAAGTATGACATATTTAGAAAATAACTGCGCCTTTAGAACTATTGAAGATTTTGATGTGTTTGAACATTTAAAAGAAGAATTTTTGAAAAAAATCAAGTTGAAAATCCGACCGTTACAACCGTTTTTCACAATTTTGCACGTTTTCTGCTGTTTTTTTGTACGAAGGTGTCAAGTCGTTGTTTCGGTTTGTTTTCAAGTTTCCATGAAAATTCACAAAATATTATTAATTTATTTTGATTTTATCATATTTAAACATAATTTTGAAAAATTCAAAAAATTTGAAAATATAACCGCTGCAATAATTTCTGTAACTTAAGCATACTGTAGACGAAAGCTACTTGCCACTCACTTGTACTAGCTATAGATACTCACTGACTACTTGAACTATGAATGAAATTAAATTAATATTAGACGGTTTGTTTATTCAAAATTCAAATTTAAGTTTAAATTCCGCTCAAATTCAACGGTTCAAATTCAAGTTTAAATTCAACTTTTTAACGCAAACACTGTTTTACTAACGAAGTCTTCGCCTCGCCTGTCTTGGCCTGCCCCTTCTAGGGGGAGATTCGCGGCGTCGCCGCGGAGGAACTGGAGGCAAACCGAGCTCCTGAAGCCACCAGAAGTTCGCATTAGCTGGTTCAGCTAAAGTGTTCAAAACAGTTCGAGCACCAGCCTTAGTAACAAAGCGAAAAAGTATGGGTTGCTCATGGCGGAAGGTTCTGATGAACACTTTGCCGGGTGTGTCAGTGAACTTAAAATGATGATATTTGTAAAGATCAGGAATTGATTGCACTGGATGCCAGAACTTTTCATCTCTGTCAATTATATTTTGAAAATACAAAGGCTCAGAGTTGGAAAGTTTGGTTTGGATTAAGCAACCAAGATCCCTGGCGGTTTCTCAAATCCAGTCGTCATGGAAGGCCATGTTGGCCACCACTTGAGCAATCTTGCCGGCGTGTGAGTCAGCCAAGCCTTGTGATGTGAAGACCAAAAGTTCCAAGAAAAATATTCAAGCCAAGGATGCTTTGCCCTTGCAAGGCTAGCCTCTGCAAGTGAATATCTTTGCTTAAAATGCTTCCGGCCTCCGTCGGACCATTCAATGATTCTTGTTTTACCCAGCGGCTTGATAACCCTAGTCAAAATATCAGATTACCACTTCCAGTAAAAAAAAGAAATCATTATTACCTTCCTTGTCTTCGTGATGGGGGAGGGTGTCGATATATTTCCTTTTGATTCCCTTTCCCATCCCCCATCTGATTCAAAAGGACTGATATCAAATCGTTAATATCTTTTGTTTTTCCTCCCCCCACACTCATCCTTGAGAAATCAATAACCATCAGAACATATATCAAGTCCTGCCTGACCAACTCAAGATCATCATCGAAACCTTTCATATTTTCTTTCGCTTTCAGGTGATGCTCGTTTTTTTTAATCGTTTCAATGAGCTTCGCCAACTCCTCCAATTCTTCGTCTTCTAGTCTCCTCTCTCTTCGCTCTTGTTGTAGCTCTGCTAATCTTTCTGTTTGCTGTTTGTGCCCCCTGCAATGGGGGCACTTTCCCCAAACTTTATTATGTCTGCACTCCACCCAACATTGGCTGTGAAGGCGAGTCCAATCTGCTCGACTGGGGGGGTGTACGAGACGCTGAAGCTGCGAGAAAGGACGAATGAGGAATTGACCTACTTGTTTGGCCCAGAAGTCCCGAACGGCGGCTAAAGTCATGCGCCCCTGCCGTTGGTTTTGAGTAAGCGCAGGTGTCCTAATAATTATTAATGATTATTTTTACTCTGTAAAACTGATTGAAAAAAAAATACTTGGAAGTTCAGTAATAGTTACAACATCATGCCATGCGGTTACAAAAGCATGGCATGAAATTGTAGCTTAAAAGGGTGTGGCCAGGCAACAAACCTGGCCACGGGTGACTGTGTGACACTGACAGTGTGTTGAGAGGCGGGAGGGCGCGGGTACCGATTGCCATGCTGACACAGAGGAACAAAAAGCTGAACCAACTGATTTCCCTCTCTGACTTGAGGCGGACGAACACAACCACAATCACGCTCGACAATTTGCATGCGTTTTTCCAAGAAGCGACCCCAGCCTCTTTGGAATTCTGCGAGCTTTTGCCTCAATTCCTGATCCTCGTCAAAGAATTAAAGATTTTTCTGGAGGCGCTTGGGCTGATCGGCTAATTGCGGGCTGATTTCGTAAGACATGACCCGGGGAGTAGCAACAAAATTCTTTGCGCGGGGAAGGGCGGTGTGGTTGCTGCAGACATGGCTCCTGCCGAGGTGGTACACAGGCGGATCGCAGGCTTCGCACTTGTAGACTCCAGACTCACCGGCCTCAAAGGCAACTCCTAGCTGAGCCTGCGTTCGGCGCAACTTCTGCTTGGGCTGATGAACGTGCGGCTGACCTGACTTAACCGCTGCAGAAATGGCCTACAGAAACAAAAAAAAAATAATAATAATAATAATAAAAAAGGTGAGGCAGCGCAACAACAAAGACAGAGGGTACCGGTATGATTTGTTTCCAGTACACTGGAAAGCTGGCGTAGTTTTCGTACACCTTGCTCTCCGTTATTGCTTCAACAAAATTGTACCCGGAACGGAGGTGACGGTTGTGTGAAGGGTGGTTTTTGGCCATGTAATACTCGCTACCGTAACTATCCATACCTAGCTGAATGGCGATAGGATCAGAATCAATATATATAGGTGTGTTCTCAAAGGTCGAACCGACAAAGGCACGAAGGGCAGAGAGAGAAGGGAGAGATAGCCAATTAACAGAAGTTTGCGTTAGGTTGAAATATTGCTGTACCTCTCCTATGATTGCGCGAATGTGGGGTGGAACTGTGGAAGGACAAAATGATTGTATGCCTTGGGTATCCTCCAAAATTCTAGCTATCATTCCAAACCCCCACTTTGCTAGCTCAACGATAGGCGACGAATCCTCACTGAAAAGCTTACCTGCCTCCCCCCCTAACGATTCCAAAATGACGTCAATAAACGAAATTTTGGCTGTAGGATTATGTAGGCGGCGAATGTTGCGTTTTGCTTCCTCCTCAAACGACATACAAAGGCCCTCCTTTTCGTCGCCCCGCAGCTCATGCAAGGCCAAACATTGCTGTTTGGACTCTTGCAACGCTGCTGGGGCAGAAGACGAGGAGGGTCGTTGTATGTCGGTCGAGGAGGAGGAGGAGCAACGACTTGAGACATCAGGTTGTTGTTGCCCGAAATCGAACATCTGACGGGCCTACACCGACACAAAAATAGAAGAAAATAAGATGGGGAATGAGCAAGATGGACATGGCAAGGCCCAAAGGCACATAACAAAGCATACCCTGGCAACATATGAAGCTTGGTTCTGCAGGCGACTCTGCAAAATGGCGTCTGTCCTTTTGGACATTGCAGTCTGAAGCAAAAAAAAAAAAAAAAAAAAAAAAAAAAAAAAAAAAAAAAAAAAAAAAAAAAAGGGGGAATAGTGAAAGGAGGGTGGGCATGGTCGTTGGAAAGCACAGGAAAGGGCAAAGACGAAAACAAAGGCACAAACAAACAGGGAACGAAAACTCGACAAAAGACATGAGAAACGCCCAGTTGTCTCTAGAAAAAGTGTCAAAAAGTGTTGACGGTTGGAAAAAAGAGGCAGCCAAACTGTTGGCGACTTCGACAGACAAAAAAAAACCGGCTTTTGACGCTAACTGCTACTTTTCCCCAAAACTTCAGTGCACAATTTTATTGGGACAATTTTTGGCGGTTTTTGGGCTTGGTTTCGGAGAGGCCAATTTTGTTGTGGATTGTTGTTGCAACTCAAAGGACTCGAGAGTTTGCACAGTATGTCGGCTGGCGACGATACCCAAGATATGGCAGCAGCGAATACTGCAGAACAAAACGCATCTGGCACAGGTTCTCAGATTTTTTTTTGTTGTTGTCTTTTTGCTTTTCGAACTTTTTGATCTTGTTGTTGTTGTTGTTGGAGGCGGCCCAGTTGCATTCTTGGACGCTGGGGTTGGCGGGCTAGACACCACTCCTATCAACGCTGTCTTTCAAGCATCGGCTGCAGGGCCTGGGGAAGCAGTAGACCCAAACAGCGATGAAATTTTGTTGGAGAATCGTTATTACCCTTGCGTTTTGAAGGTCACGTTTGTGAAGAAGGAAAGTCGGCTGAAGCAGGTCTCGGAGCTGAAGGGTCTCGACGAGCGTTTCCTCAGCCTCAGCGTTGGAGCCAAGTATAGAATCGGCACTCGTGTGCAGGTGATCATGAGTGCATTGCCCCAATTTTTTTGTTTTTGTTTTTTCCTTGGTAGGTGGAGTTGTGTAATCCTGGAGGTGTGGCATTGTTCCGCCCTGGCCGTACCAACGAGAAAGGTGAACAACTGCGCCGAGCTTGGGATTTCAGTGAGGAGGGGGCAAAGTTGATATTCGGAACTCCGGATGGTGAGAGGCTCGTGCACTTAGTTGAATACATGTTAAATGGTATGGAACTTTCCGTTGGAATGTGGTTTTACTTATCCGCTCGTACATCAACGCCCAGTCAGTTGGAAAGCAGTTGGAGCATGTCGATACCCATGTAGCATTGGCCAGGTTGCTAGTCATTTCCAAGAGGGTGGTGCCAAACACAAACCACACTTATATTTACTTTCTGTTTGCCTACAAGAGTGAAAATGGCTCTGTGCGTGTAACTGTCTGCACAAAGGAATGGGTTCATGGCGTGGTCCCCGAAGCTTTTCAAATCCTTTTGAATGCAAATAAGGATGCGTTGTTGCCTTCGCGGTGGAGTCCAAATCAATTCAAGAGCAGTTGGTCACAGTTGGGGCGAAGCTGCTTCAGAGTTCGGAGCAGCAGTTGGGGCGCAAAGCTGAAGTGGATGTTGCACCGTCTGAGCGCAAGGCTGAGCTGGTGGGATAGCTTGTGAAATTGAAGGCAGAGCTAGTGTCAGCTAAGGCGGAGATCAGCGAGCAGGATACAGAAATTGCGAAGCTTAAGTTGGACGACGTAGAAGCAAAAAAAAATATTGATAACGCACTTGCAGCTTTAGATGAGGAAAGGAAGGCCAAGCTTGCAATTGAATCCAAGCATAAATTTTTCATAAACCAGCAGCTTGTCATCAAAAGGGAACGTGACGAGGCTCAGGAAGCGTTACAGGGGGAAGCAAATGAGGAGCGGGAGGCTAGAGTTCAAGCTGGGGCGAAGGAATTAGCTAAACAACTAAGAAATATGAGCCGGGTCTTTGTGTTTCTTTGTTTTGTTTTAATTGTTATGTTGTTTTGTTGCAGTCGAACACGCGCAACAAAGAGGCAAAAGCAGCAATGGCCCAGGTTATGTTGTATTGCATACGTACTTTGCACTCATTACTATAAATATACATATGTTGTGCAGGAACTTGCCGCTGTTAAGGGGAGGCCCTGGGTCGCGGAGCTGGAGTCTGAGCTCCAAGTAACCAAGGCTGCGGCTGAAAAGACAGCGCTTAGCAAGTCGGAGTCTGAATCGAACCTCAAGGAGGCCGTCGACAACCTCGAGTTGTCGAAGGCCAAGGCCAGCCAGCTCAAGTCGCAGCTCAAAGCAACCTTGCAGGAGTTGGAGTCTGTCAAGGCTCAGAGGGACGTTTTGAAAATGCGCTCAGGTATTTTTTCTTTATTTATTTGTGATCTAATTGCTCTTTTTGGTTTGTTTTGCTAGGAGCTGGGTATCCTCATCGCTCGCTGTCAGAGTCTTCGTCGTCGCCCGCCCCCGCATCCAAGTACAGCAAAAAATACATTGTAAGAAAAATGCAAACACGAAAAACGAGAGCGAAGCGAATCGTCGTCCAGCGACAGCGAACATCACAAGTTTGCGAGCCCTGCACACAATTGCAAGCGCAAAAAGGCGGCCCGAGATCATCATTACGTTTAAAACTAGACTTCAACTCCAGTTACAATTCCGGGTCGCGCCGCTTTGGCATGAAGTTATAGCTATCACTGAGCTACAGTATGGTTTTTTTTTTCAATTAATTAAATATATGTTTCATGATTATTAATAATATTTCAATAATTAACAATATTTCAACCATTTTTGTTGTGTATGTGATAGATTTAAAAAGAAACGGATGTGGCATCGTGATTTACTCGCACCAGAAAAATTTCAATCGGCACTAATGAAAATTTTATTTCTACTGTTTACTATTTTATTATTGTTAAATTTATGTGAATTTATATTGATATTAGCATCATTTGCTTCACTGTAATAAATAAATCATGACAAAAATATGAAAGTAAATTTGCCACTGTGACTTTACAATTTTGCACGTTTTTTGCTTTTTTTTGTACGAAGGTGTCAAGTCGTTGTATCGGTTTGTTTTTACATTAAAATTCATCGTAAATACATTATTTCTGTAGCTTTCTTGATATTAATTGAAATTTCAGTCAATATTCAAATTTTGACTTGAAAACTCAAGTTATATTACTAACATTACCGTTGACTATGTATTATTCACTTCATCTTAGTCTTGAAACTTTTCCAACATTACTTTACGTCAAAATACAGATAAAACAATTTATTTAGTTCATTTTAATATTTTTAATTTCAATTATAATTTAAATTCAAACTTCAAAATAAAATTTTCAAGTTTTGAATTGAATCTAACGGTCACGTGAGTCCGATTTTGAAAAAACTGTTGTAACGGTCGGATTTTCAAATATTTTTCAAATTTTTTCAAATGTTCAAACACATCAAAATCTTCAATAGTTCTAAAGGCGCAGTTATTTTCTAAATATGTCATACTTAGCTTGCACTTTAGCTGCCTGTTTATCCTGTCCGGCAAATGCCTGAACGTCATACACCATACGGACGATATTGGAGGACGGTGAGGTAATCACCAATGGAGATGTGGAGACGCTGGTACGCGTCCTTAATCGGCTGGTGATATCAATCCGACAGCAGAAGGAGAAGGTCACGTCGGTGATCAGGGACTGGAACAAGAAGATGACGTTGAATCCAATGGAAGACTTGATGTCATTGCTACAAACGGTTCATGCGGCGTGGGCCGAGGAGATCAAGGATGAGGCACACTTATTTGTGGATGCGATGCCACAGTATGGGGAGGCGATGGATGCCAAGGGGCACTTGAGGGAGGACAAATCAACGCTTTTTAAGCTTATGAAAAAAGCGAGTGAATTGGACGGGACGTCCGACGCGGCGGCCGTCGGCCGAGGAGAGGACCGTAAAGGAGCTTCGAGGGTGGGCGTATCACGTATCTTTAGTGCGGGGATGTGTCGATGGATGGGTAGCATGGGTAAGGATTCGGCTGCGCCTCTCGGAGGACTCGGAGACATCCTCGCCTGCAAAGAAGAAGAAAAAGCACAAGAAAGAAAAAAAGAAGAGCAAAAAGCAGAAGAGCGAGACGGAGGACTCGGAGTCGACGGACGAGGATTCGGGGGAGGAAGGATTGGACGGAGGAAGAAAGAGGAGTCGGACGAGTTGGTCAAGTGGCAAGAAAAAGGGATCTATCACGGGATGCGAGAAAAGAGAGAAGATCATGAAGGAGTTGAGGAAAACAGAGTTGGCGAGAAAGGGATATACGAGCATCGACCCGGGACGAGCGGAGGATATGAATTATATGAACATGCTGCGTCAGTTCGCAGTGCAGTTCAGAAGTCAGCTGCGTGTGGCGCAGTGTGGATCCGAATTGGACACAATATGTTTCATCCTTGCGCGTCTTGGGGTCCAGTTGTGCCAATGGGAAGGTGGCAGACCAACAGACGTGGAGAGAGATTTTCGACACAAGTCACGAAGAATTCGGAAAGGGCACACTGGCAGATGGTGGACGTTATTCATTACGTCCTCTGCTCGGTTTTTGGATTCGTGGCTCTCATCGACGCGGACGAGGAATTGGAAACGGCACGGGGGGTGATAGCGGAAAAGGTCAGAGCCAGGGTGATCTTACCAATCTTGTTCCAGGAGGTCATGGATACGTCTTAGATCAATAACGAACGGCAGGTATACCCGCTGATTATGGGATATGGGCTGTGGAGGGACCAGGCAACCAAAAATGTGATGACGGAAATGCTGAGCGCAGGCATGAAGCTGCCGACGCTGCCTGACGTCACAAAAAGGAAAAATTGTAAAAATGGCAGGGCAAGAACAACCCGGTGGCCTGGACGATGGATCACGAGGACGTCAAGGCGATGAAGGCATTGTTGATGGACCCTACGGTAACATCGAAGATGCGGTCGCATGCGCCGGTGAGGCCGCCGCAGGGGGCCAGGCAGATCAGTGGAGGTGGTGGTCCAAGGGGGCAATATGGCGGCCGACATTCACGCGGAGGCGGAGATTACCACGGGGGAAGGGCCAGGCTGGCGTCTCCCAGGGAAGGGACAAGACAGCACCCATATCGACGACCGAAGGAAGTGAATGTGGTGCGAGGAGCAGGGGGTTTTCGGCTAAGGGACAGGACGTTGCGGATACATCATTTTATACGAACGCGGCTCGGAATATGGATTTGGGGCCTGGCGAGGCGAGATATCCTACGGCAGACAGCCTTAGTGGGGTACCAAGAGTCCCGAAATACGAACGGCAGGCGTGACGTTGAAGGAGTACAGCTATTGGCGGAAATCATGCTACTTGTAAATTATTAATACCATATGGTGGTTACGTCTTCAAAGTTCAGAGAGTATGTCGCGTTCATAACGACGAGACGTTGTATCATGGCGACATGGGTCGGATGCACTCTCGGCGGCTGAACAAGGGGAGGCAATTACGGAGCTGAAGGAGGCGATTCGCCATGGAATGTGGCAGCTAGGCGGGCTGGAGGGAATGTTCCATAAATACGAACTTACTACTGCTTTGGAAAAATTAAACAACGAAAATATCAAACGATACGGGTGGAAGCGTAAGGATCGGGGCTCATACAATACTTGGACGCGGCGGGACGCGGACGGCGGGGCGACGGCGGATACGCTGCGGTGGCAGTGGAGGAGGACGAGGGGGTTCTTATCGATCGGCGGAAACCATGAAGCCTACGGTGTATCGGGTTTGAGAAATCATGTGTATTAAGTGTACAAACATATTTAGACACTTTCTAGCCCTATACAAACTGAACTCTGATCTCAAACTAAATTTTCTATTTTTTCCGATCTCACAAGACCCAAGCTTTGTAAGGAAAATTTGTTGCACAGAAATGGAATTTTACTGAATGTGTTCCTGAAAACCTATCCTATCGAAGTGTGGAACGCAAATATCACAAAACATAGAAGGGGCTACAAATATCAACAACGAAAACGAGTACACACACACACACACACACACTATTTTTGAGCCAAAAAATTTACGAAAATAGCCAAGAACGACACAGTAAAAATCTGCTGAAAAATGTGAGGGCCGGCGTGAACAACAACAAGCAAAAGTTGTGTCAAATCGGGGGAACGATAGGCTTCTAAACCAGGATGTTTCAAAAGCTGAGCTTGTAGTATGTGATAGAGCATAATTTGAATTTTTCCCAGACGCATTTTTCAACAATTTTTATTGAGAGTTTTCACAAGGTTAAAAAAAAAAAAAAAAAAAAAAAAAAAAAAAAAAAAAAACTATTTTCACTCAGACAGTGTTGTCTTTGAATGCATAGTGTGCAGGCACAGTGTGACACATTGTCATGAATTTTGCGTTGTGGAGTATTTCAATATATGTACTTTCAAATAAAAAAATGTACATTCATAACTATAAAACTGCAAAAACCTATCTTCCCCCCGATTTATTCATATGCTCATCGACATATGAAACGAAACTTCTTCATTTTTTAAAGTGTAATTACAAAGAAAAGTTACATAATTGCAAAGTTGTTCATTTTTAAAAGTGCAATTACAAAGAAAAGTTACATAATTGCAAAGTTGTTCATTTTTCAAAGTGCAATTACAAAGAAAAGTTACATAATTGCAAAGTTGTACATTTTTAAGTGCAAATGACAACAACAACAACAACAACCAAAAAAAAGTTACATAGTTGCAAAGTTGCAGATTTCGGAAAGTGCAATTACAAAGAAAAGTTACATAATTGCAAAGTTGTACATTTTTAAAAGTGCCATTACAAAGACAAGTTACACAATTGCAAAGTTGCACATTTAAAAGTGCAATTTGCATGATAACAAGTGCAAGTCATATAAAATTAAGCTGCAATTACAGATGCAAGTTAGATTATGCTTCCTGTGCACGAGATAATATGATAACAACAACAACCGCCCCTAATAATAATAATAATAATAATAATAATAATAAGAATAAGAATAATAATAATAATAATAATGAAAGCAGCAATAATCATAATAGCAAGAAAAGCAAAAATCAATAATAACAGTAAAGGGGATACCAATACGCAGATCCATGGTATTTAGACGACCATGTTGCAATGAGCAACAGCTCGAGAGATGCAAGATTGACAGTATGATTGTAGACGCGGTTGCTTTCTATTCCCGTTCTACACTTCCCTGTAAAATCGGTCCAGGATTTGGGTAGATTTCCCCTTGACTAGAGTGGCCTGGATGACTCAGGAGATTGTGCAACAGTCATCGGAGTCCTGGCCGGACTTCGAACGGCGAGCTCGGCCTTTCCCAGATACTGCATACAGATACATCGCACGTATGTATTGTATGTACATATGTACGCATTATGCATGCATTTATATTACATGTAACACCTGCGTGTATGAGTGTCATTCTTTGCGTAGCAAGACAATCAGGCCGCGAAATAATATGTATGTATGTAATGTATGTATGTAAAGTATATCTGTAAATTTTATGTACGCATGTATGTAATATATATATATATATATATACATATATATATATATATATATATATATATATATATATATATATATATATAGACATATTTATTAATATATTAAATATATATATATATATATATATATACATATATATATATATGGTTTGCTTTCGAACGGCCAGCTCGGCTGGCCCGACAGATAGTAATGGATAGATAGATAGAAAGATAGATAGATAGATAGATAGATAGATAGAAAGATAGATAGATAGACAGAAAGATGCTTCACATAGATACATACACATACATATGCTGAATAGATGCATGCGTACATAGATACATACATAGATACATACATACATACCATACATACATACATACAGACATACATACTTACATACAGAGGTCGCGGCCTGATCGTGTTGCTACACAGATACAAACATTGATACAAAAATACATGTATACACATACATACACAGATGTTATAATGAAGTATACCTGCATACTTGCGTACACAGAAACATAAAATTGAATACGTACAAATATAGATACTAATACGAACCTACGTACGTCCATATATATGTCAGTACCTACATACATACATACATACATACATACATACAGACACACACACATACATACTACATGCTCAGATCGAGGCTCTGACTTTAATAATGAAGTCATCGACAAGCTATCTGCATATTACGGCATGAAATGGCAATATGTCACCGCCTGTAACCCCAGAGCGAACGGCAAGATAGAGCGGGTGCATAGACCCCTCAAGGCCGCGCTGAAGATGTATTGTATGAAGAAGGAGAACCAAAAGGCATGGGTGGAGGCAGCATCCTCGTTTGCCTTTGCTATGAATTGCCTACCCTCTACAGCGTTAGGTGGTTCAAAAGGTTCCGTCTCGCCATACCAATTGGTATATGGGCGTGAGCCCGCCATCCCAGCCTCACTGCTGCACCCAAAAGATTCATGGGCAGATCAGGATGAGCTGTTTGGGGTGAGACTTCGGGCGAAGATGGAGGCGGAGCAAATAGTACAGGCGCATAGGGAGGCGGAGCGCAGGAAGACTGATGCTGAAGGTGTCAGGCAGGCACACCTGGATCAAGTCAGATTTCAGGTCGGGGATATTGTACTACTGTATCATCCTCAGGTTCCTCAGGGAGTCAGCTCGAAGCTGTTCATCCACTGGAAAGGACCATACCAGATCATGGAACAGATGGGGCCTTTGAATTATAAAATCAGGGGCAGAGGGAAAGTTCAAATAGTCAATGTACGAAGGCTGATTAAGTATGATCCCTTCCTACTTGAAGATGAGTCCGTTGATCAAGCACTCAAACGGATGGAGGCTGACTTTAAAGAGGTCCCACCAATCCGTCAGGAGGATATCTCGGAACTGGATGCCTACAGGGCACCAATTGCGGAGAAGGAGGAGGCTGAGCTGGAGAACAAGCGGGCCACCGACCGCAAAAGTGCGCCGGGGACTCAGACCCGCAAAAGGGTGGAGTCGAACGTGCCGGAAGGAAAGTTCACGGAGGCGCAAATAAGGAGAGCGCAAAATGACCTTATCTACGACCGACCGAGAAAGGAGATAAGGACGGCACGTTCGCAAGGAGTCCATCAAGAGGGGAGCGATGACGGAGATCAAGACCCTTGCGCGGGCAATGACACTCTCGTTCACCCCAGTTGGAAAGAAGGAGATGCGATTGGACATATTTCATGGGCCAAAGACGCTTTTTACTTGGTGAGGCCTGCGGCTCAACACGTAGCCGATGACACGCTCTCAGATTTATATCTCATGAGAGTCATGGCAGTACCTCACAAACGCCATACGCGATCGAATCGAATTTCGACTGCGGCACAAATAATACAACCAGTCTTACATTTCTGGAGGAGTCTGGATCCAGTGGAAGATCCTAAAGTAAGACAATACCTTCCAGTATATAAAGACGCCAAGAAACTTGAGACATGGGATGATACCATATCTCCCACAGATAAAGATCATACCGCGTGGTCCATACAAGCACTACCACGAGGTGCTGGACATTCCTTTTGACTTGGCACAAGGCGCAATCCCTCACAAAATTTGGGACGTCCTCGAACAGTCTACCTTAGACTTAACTTTGGTTGGAGGTCCTCCACCAGGTAAAGGAGTCCGCGCGCGTAAACGGCGTCTATAGTAAGTATTTTTTTTTCTAGAAGTATTGTGGACCTGATCGATTGCGAACATAGCATTGATCCAATATCATCCCGACAACCTTACTTAGATATTAAAGCTACTACAGCATTCATTCTTCTAGAGATTAACAAGACACAGCTGACAAAAAATAGGCATTCTATTCTCTTGCTTCGGCAGAGACAGACGAGACGGCCACGAAACAGCACCGTTACGGGATCGCTATTTGAGTGAGCGATGGTGTTTCCTGGATACGACCCGCATTAGTACCAGAATGATGATCTCATAAGACTCTACAGTCTAATCAAGAACTGATATATTTTAATAACATGAACTGCTACACCGGATTCCATCGATCTCTACTTGTATCGGCATATCGCAAGGTTAGGGCGCACTCAACCCAACTTCGGATATAGTCGTCAGACTTGATCACCTGACACTATATTAAATGATACCGATTTATGCAAGGGTATGTCTTCACAAAAAGTAAATGTATTTATGGAAACCGACGACCGGTTATTACATATATATGGAAATGGCGACATTACATTATTACTTAACCATAAAACATTATACTTGGACATACTGCACAAATATCTTATCGACAGAAGAAAGAGGAAGATTTTAATATAGATACTGAATGTGCTAGAGTATATATACGATTGGTACCGGGGCAAGTATCATTGTTGTTTTATAACGGCTAATTCGTGGGTTGATGTATCTTCATACATAACTCTAAACGAATCTTAGTCAGAAAAGAAATCAGTTCAAAGCGTATTATGTCGGAAACGAAGTTCCGCCATAAAAAACTGGGAGGGGGTACTGTGGACATCACCCCCCGAATTATCCGGTAAAAAACTTATTTATAGATTTCGTCTGGCCGGACACGTCTGAAGTGCCAATTTGATCCTGGTCTTTTGGCGGCTTTTTGTCTTTGCGTCACTGAGCTAATATAACGAGACATCATTCTCTTTTTTGAGGACTGTGTTTGGTTATATTACCGACTTACTCTTCCATTGATCTATCGTTGGGGATAGTACACTAACCGATTGATTATATTATTAGGTCTAACATATATATACCTATACCGAGTCGCCACACGAGAACAGATTCGTAGTTTTTGGGTCAAAATTTAATTTAAAGTAGACAGGATAAACAGGCAGCTAAAGTGCAAGCTAAGTATGACATATTTAGAAAATAACTGCGCCTTTAGAACTATTGAAGATTTTGATGTGTTTGAACATTTAAAAGAAGAATTTTTGAAAAAAATCAAGTTGAAAATCCGACCGTTACAACCGTTTTTCACAATTTTGCACGTTTTCTGCTGTTTTTTTGTACGAAGGTGTCAAGTCGTTGTTTCGGTTTGTTTTCAAGTTTCCATGAAAATTCACAAAATATTATTAATTTATTTTGATTTTATCATATTTAAACATAATTTTGAAAAATTCAAAAAATTTGAAAATATAACCGCTGCAATAATTTCTGTAACTTAAGCATACTGTAGACGAAAGCTACTTGCCACTCACTTGTACTAGCTATAGATACTCACTGACTACTTGAACTATGAATGAAATTAAATTAATATTAGACGGTTTGTTTATTCAAAATTCAAATTTAAGTCTAAATTCCGCTCAAATTCAACGGTTCAAATTCAAGTTTAAATTCAACTTTTTAACGCAAACACTGTTTTACTAACGAAGTCTTCGCCTCGCCTGTCTTGGCCTGCCCCTTCTAGGGGGAGATTCGCGGCGTCGCCGCGGAGGAACTGGAGGCAAACCGAGCTCCTGAAGCCACCAGAAGTTCGCATTAGCTGGTTCAGCTAAAGTGTTCAAAACAGTTCGAGCACCAGCCTTAGTAACAAAGCGAAAAAGTATGGGTTGCTCATGGCGGAAGGTTCTGATGAACACTTTGCCGGGTGTGTCAGTGAACTTAAAATGATGATATTTGTAAAGATCAGGAATTGATTGCACTGGATGCCAGAACTTTTCATCTCTGTCAATTATATTTTGAAAATACAAAGGCTCAGAGTTGGAAAGTTTGGTTTGGATTAAGCAACCAAGATCCCTGGCGGTTTCTCAAATCCAGTCGTCATGGAAGGCCATGTTGGCCACCACTTGAGCAATCTTGCCGGCGTGTGAGTCAGCCAAGCCTTGTGATGTGAAGACCAAAAGTTCCAAGAAAAATATTCAAGCCAAGGATGCTTTGCCCTTGCAAGGCTAGCCTCTGCAAGTGAATATCTTTGCTTAAAATGCTTCCGGCCTCCGTCGGACCATTCAATGATTCTTGTTTTACCCAGCGGCTTGATAACCCTAGTCAAAATATCAGATTACCACTTCCAGTAAAAAAAAGAAATCATTATTACCTTCCTTGTCTTCGTGATGGGGGAGGGTGTCGATATATTTCCTTTTGATTCCCTTTCCCATCCCCCATCTGATTCAAAAGGACTGATATCAAATCGTTAATATCTTTTGTTTTTCCTCCCCCCACACTCATCCTTGAGAAATCAATAACCATCAGAACATATATCAAGTCCTGCCTGACCAACTCAAGATCATCATCGAAACCTTTCATATTTTCTTTCGCTTTCAGGTGATGCTCGTTTTTTTTAATCGTTTCAATGAGCTTCGCCAACTCCTCCAATTCTTCGTCTTCTAGTCTCCTCTCTCTTCGCTCTTGTTGTAGCTCTGCTAATCTTTCTGTTTGCTGTTTGTGCCCCCTGCAATGGGGCACTTTCCCCAAACTTTATTATGTCTGCACTCCACCCAACATTGGCTGTGAAGGCGAGTCCAATCTGCTCGACTGGGGGGTGTACGAGACGCTGAAGCTGCGAGAAAGGACGAATGAGGAATTGACCTACTTGTTTGGCCCAGAAGTCCCGAACGGCGGCTAAAGTCATGCGCCCCTGCCGTTGGTTTTGAGTAAGCGCAGGTGTCCTAATAATTATTAATGATTATTTTTACTCTGTAAAACTGATTGAAAAAAAAATACTTGGAAGTTCAGTAATAGTTACAACATCATGCCATGCGGTTACAAAAGCATGGCATGAAATTGTAGCTTAAAAGGGTGTGGCCAGGCAACAAACCTGGCCACGGGTGACTGTGTGACACTGACAGTGTGTTGAGAGGCGGGAGGGCGCGGGTACCGATTGCCATGCTGACACAGAGGAACAAAAAGCTGAACCAACTGATTTCCCTCTCTGACTTGAGGCGGACGAACACAACCACAATCACGCTCGACAATTTGCATGCGTTTTTCCAAGAAGCGACCCCAGCCCCTTTGGAATTCTGCGAGCTTTTGCCTCAATTCCTGATCCTCGTCAAAGAATTAAAGATTTTTCTGGAGGCGCTTGGGCTGATCGGCTAATTGCGGGCTGATTTCGTAAGACATGACCCGGGGAGTAGCAACAAAATTCTTTGCGCGGGGAAGGGCGGTGTGGTTGCTGCAGACATGGCTCCTGCCGAGGTGGTACACAGGCGGATCGCAGGCTTCGCACTTGTAGACTCCAGACTCACCGGCCTCAAAGGCAACTCCTAGCTGAGCCTGCGTTCGGCGCAACTTCTGCTTGGGCTGATGAACGTGCGGCTGACCTGACTTAACCGCTGCAGAAATGGCCTACAGAAACAAAAAAAAAAAAATAATAATAATAATAAAAAAGGTGAGGCAGCGCAACAACAAAGACAGAGGGTACCGGTATGATTTGTTTCCAGTACACTGGAAAGCTGGCGTAGTTTTCGTACACCTTGCTCTCCGTTATTGCTTCAACAAAATTGTACCCGGAACGGAGGTGACGGTTGTGTGAAGGGTGGTTTTTGGCCATGTAATACTCGCTACCGTAACTATCCATACCTAGCTGAATGGCGATAGGATCAGAATCAATATATATAGGTGTGTTCTCAAAGGTCGAACCGACAAAGGCACGAAGGGCAGAGAGAGAAGGGAGAGATAGCCAATTAACAGAAGTTTGCGTTAGGTTGAAATATTGCTGTACCTCTCCTATGATTGCGCGAATGTGGGGTGGAACTGTGGAAGGACAAAATGATTGTATGCCTTGGGTATCCTCCAAAATTCTAGCTATCATTCCAAACCCCCACTTTGCTAGCTCAACGATAGGCGACGAATCCTCACTGAAAAGCTTACCTGCCTCCCCCCCTAACGATTCCAAAATGACGTCAATAAACGAAATTTTGGCTGTAGGATTATGTAGGCGGCGAATGTTGCGTTTTGCTTCCTCCTCAAACGACATACAAAGGCCCTCCTTTTCGTCGCCCCGCAGCTCATGCAAGGCCAAACATTGCTGTTTGGACTCTTGCAACGCTGCTGGGGCAGAAGACGAGGAGGGTCGTTGTATGTCGGTCGAGGAGGAGGAGGAGCAACGACTTGAGACATCAGGTTGTTGTTGCCCGAAATCGAACATCTGACGGGCCTACACCGACACAAAAATAGAAGAAAATAAGATGGGGAATGAGCAAGATGGACATGGCAAGGCCCAAAGGCACATAACAAAGCATACCCTGGCAACATATGAAGCTTGGTTCTGCAGGCGACTCTGCAAAACGGCGTCTGTCCTTTTGGACATTGCAGTCTGAAGCAAAAAAAAAAAAAAAAAAAAAAAAAAAGAAAAAAAAAAAAAAAAAAAAAAAAAAAAAAAAAAAAAAGGGGAATAGTGAAAGGAGGGTGGGCATGGTCGTTGGAAAGCACAGGAAAGGGCAAAGACGAAAACAAAGGCACAAACAAACAGGGAACGAAAACTCGACAAAAGACATGAGAAACGCCCAGTTGTCTCTAGAAAAAGTGTCAAAAAGTGTTGACGGTTGGAAAAAAGAGGCAGCCAAACTGTTGGCGACTTCGACAGACAAAAAAAAACCGGCTTTTGACGCTAACTGCTACTTTTCCCCAAAACTTCAGTGCACAATTTTATTGGGACAATTTTTGGCGGTTTTTGGGCTTGGTTTCGGAGAGGCCAATTTTGTTGTGGATTGTTGTTGCAACTCAAAGGACTCGAGAGTTTGCACAGTATGTCGGCTGGCGACGATACCCAAGATATGGCAGCAGCGAATACTGCAGAACAAAACGCATCTGGCACAGGTTCTCAGACTTTTTTTTGTTGTTGTCTTTTTGCTTTTCGAACTTTTTGATCTTGTTGTTGTTGTTGTTGGAGGCGGCCCAGTTGCATTCTTGGACGCTGGGGTTGGCGGGCTAGACACCACTCCTATCAACGCTGTCTTTCAAGCATCGGCTGCAGGGCCTGGGGAAGCAGTAGACCCAAACAGCGATGAAATTTTGTTGGAGAATCGTTATTACCCTTGCGTTTTGAAGGTCACGTTTGTGAAGAAGGAAAGTCGGCTGAAGCAGGTCTCGGAGCTGAAGGGTCTCGACGAGCGTTTCCTCAGCCTCAGCGTTGGAGCCAAGTATAGAATCGGCACTCGTGTGCAGGTGATCATGAGTGCATTGCCCCAATTTTTTTGTTTTTGTTTTTTCCTTGGTAGGTGGAGTTGTGTAATCCTGGAGGTGTGGCATTGTTCCGCCCTGGCCGTACCAACGAGAAAGGTGAACAACTGCGCCGAGCTTGGGATTCAGTGAGGAGGGGGCAAAGTTGATATTCGGAACTCCGGATGGTGAGAGGCTCGTGCACTTAGTTGAATACATGTTAAATGGTATGGAACTTTCCGTTGGAATGTGGTTTTACTTATCCGCTCGTACATCAACGCCCAGTCAGTTGGAAAGCAGTTGGAGCATGTCGATACCCATGTAGCATTGGCCAGGTTGCTAGTCATTTCCAAGAGGGTGGTGCCAAACACAAACCACACTTATATTTACTTTCTGTTTGCCTACAAGAGTGAAAATGGCTCTGTGCGTGTAACTGTCTGCACAAAGGAATGGGTTCATGGCGTGGTCCCCGAAGCTTTTCAAATCCTTTTGAATGCAAATAAGGATGCGTTGTTGCCTTCGCGGTGGAGTCCAAATCAATTCAAGAGCAGTTGGTCACAGTTGGGGCGAAGCTGCTTCAGAGTTCGGAGCAGCAGTTGGGGCGCAAAGCTGAAGTGGATGTTGCACCGTCTGAGCGCAAGGCTGAGCTGGTGGGATAGCTTGTGAAATTGAAGGCAGAGCTAGTGTCAGCTAAGGCGGAGATCAGCGAGCAGGATACAGAAATTGCGAAGCTTAAGTTGGACGACGTAGAAGCAAAAAAAAATATTGATAACGCACTTGCAGCTTTAGATGAGGAAAGGAAGGCCAAGCTTGCAATTGAATCCAAGCATAAATTTTTCATAAACCAGCAGCTTGTCATCAAAAGGGAACGTGACGAGGCTCAGGAAGCGTTACAGGGGAAGCAAATGAGGAGCGGGAGGCTAGAGTTCAAGCTGGGGCGAAGGAATTAGCTAAACAACTAAGAAATATGAGCCGGGTCTTTGTGTTTCTTTGTTTTGTTTTAATTGTTATGTTGTTTTGTTGCAGTCGAACACGCGCAACAAAGAGGCAAAAGCAGCAATGGCCCAGGTTATGTTGTATTGCATACGTACTTTGCACTCATTACTATAAATATACATATGTTGTGCAGGAACTTGCCGCTGTTAAGGGGAGGCCCTGGGTCGCGGAGCTGGAGTCTGAGCTCCAAGTAACCAAGGCTGCGGCTGAAAAGACAGCGCTTAGCAAGTCGGAGTCTGAATCGAACCTCAAGGAGGCCGTCGACAACCTCGAGTTGTCGAAGGCCAAGGCCAGCCAGCTCAAGTCGCAGCTCAAAGCAACCTTGCAGGAGTTGGAGTCTGTCAAGGCTCAGAGGGACGTTTTGAAAATGCGCTCAGGTATTTTTTCTTTATTTATTTGTGATCTAATTGCTCTTTTTGGTTTGTTTTGCTAGGAGCTGGGTATCCTCATCGCTCGCTGTCAGAGTCTTCGTCGTCGCCCGCCCCTGCATCCAAGTACAGCAAAAAATACATTGTAAGAAAAATGCAAACACGAAAAACGAGAGCGAAGCGAATCGTCGTCCAGCGACAGCGAACATCACAAGTTTGCGAGCCCTGCACACAATTGCAAGCGCAAAAAGGCGGCCCGAGATCATCATTACGTTTAAAACTAGACTTCAACTTCAGTTACAATTCCGGGTCGCGCCGCTTTGGCATGAAGTTATAGCTATCACTGAGCTACAGTATGGTTTTTTTTTTTCAATTAATTAAATATATGTTTCATGATTATTAATAATATTTCAATAATTAACAATATTTCAACCATTTTTGTTGTGTATGTGATAGATTTAAAAAGAAACGGATGTGGCATCGTGATTTACTCGCACCAGAAAAATTTCAATCGGCACTAATGAAAATTTTATTTCTACTGTTTACTATTTTATTATTGTTAAATTTATGTGAATTTCTATTGATATTAGCATCATTTGCTTCACTGTAATAAATAAATCATGACAAAAATATGAAAGTAAATTTGCCACTGTGACTCTACAATTTTGCACGTTTTTTGCTTTTTTTTGTACGAAGGTGTCAAGTCGTTGTATCGGTTTGTTTTTACATTAAAATTCATCGTAAATACATTATTTCTGTAGCTTTCTTG
Source organism: Paulinella micropora (assembly GCA_019918135.1). Classification (NCBI taxonomy): domain Eukaryota; phylum Cercozoa; class Imbricatea; order Euglyphida; family Paulinellidae; genus Paulinella; species Paulinella micropora. The sequence continues at coordinate 79,376 of WBZZ01000999.1, read as the reverse complement.
ATATTAATTGAAATTTCAGTCAATATTCAAATTTTGACTTGAAAACTCAAGTTATATTACTAACATTACCGTTGACTATGTATTATTCACTTCATCTTAGTCTTGAAACTTTTCCAACATTACTTTACGTCAAAATACAGATAAAACAATTTATTTAGTTCATTTTAATATTTTTAATTTCAATTATAATTTAAATTCAAACTTCAAAATAAAATTTTCAAGTTTTGAATTGAATCTAACGGTCACGTGAGTCCGATTTTGAAAAAACTGTTGTAACGGTCGGATTTTCAAATATTTTTCAAATTTTTTCAAATGTTCAAACACATCAAAATCTTCAATAGTTCTAAAGGCGCAGTTATTTTCTAAATATGTCATACTTAGCTTGCACTTTAGCTGCCTGTTTATCCTGTCCGGCAAATGCCTGAACGTCATACACCATACGGACGATATTGGAGGACGGTGAGGTAATCACCAATGGAGATGTGGAGACGCTGGTACGCGTCCTTAATCGGCTGGTGATATCAATCCGACAGCAGAAGGAGAAGGTCACGTCGGTGATCAGGGACTGGAACAAGAAGATGACGTTGAATCCAATGGAAGACTTGATGTCATTGCTACAAACGGTTCATGCGGCGAGAACACAGTCTACCCGTGATTCCCATCCCGGACACATGCACAGTACACAAATTATTGTTTGATGTGAAACTGCGTTCCTTTGCAAGGACTACATTCCTTTGCGACATCTCATCTATCTATCTATCTATCTATCTATCTATCTATCTACAGACAGGAAATTAGGGGATGGTGTGGGAGTGCTGGGCCCGTGGTGGGGTGCCTTCAGTGTCCCGTGGTGGGGTGCCTTATGTGTGCCTACCATACGCCTATAAGTCAGATGCCGAAATGGCGACGGGAAGCACAATCCTGTTCCCTCAGGGTGCCCTTTCTCGCTTGTTGAGCCATAAATACCCCACAGTGCTCTGTCGGTTTATGCTAGACTGTCGATGTCACAGTCTCGAAACTGCATCTGCTTACTGGGTCCTCTGTAATGGAGGTGGGAGCTCGTTCTGCAAGGGGCGCTTATGGAACGAGCCCTGGCCTCGCCTGGTACTAGGGAGGTTTGAGCTCTCGCAGAGACATGCTGTCGAGAGAGCTCTTCTGGTATCGCCTATATTAGTCCCTTCCGTGCAAACATCACGGCTTAGCTGGGCATCGGGTTAATACTTGGCCCAAAGACTTCCTTGGTTGACGAAATCAGAATCTCCTTTTCTGACATTAGTCGATATCTCATCTATCTATCGATCTTAACATAATATGGATATGAACGAAATGAAATCGACTACGACCACGCTTCATGCCGGGCCGCTCGGTACTTTGCATCTCTTTCGCCATGTAAACATGATATTGATATGAACGAAATGAAATCGACTATTACCATGCTTCAAAACGGCCCGCTCGGTACTTTGCATCTCTTTCGCCATGTAAACATAATATTGATATGAACGAAATGAAATCGACCATCACCACGCTCCAAAACGGCCCGCTCGGTACTTTGCATCTCTTTTGCCATGTAAACATAATATTGATATGAACGAAATGAAATCGACTATTACCACGCTCCAAAACGGCCCGCTCGGTACTTTGCATCTCTTTTGCCATGTAAACATAATATTGATATGAACGAAATGAAATCGACTATTACCACGCTTCAAAACGGCCCGCTCGGTACTTTGCATCTCTTTTGCCATGTAAACATAATATTGATATGAACGAAATGAAATCGACTATTACCACGCTTCAAAACGGCCCGCTCGGTACTTTGCATCTCTTTCGCCATGTCCGCCGCCATATCCATCGTGTTGCTCTTTTCCAGCCGACGCCCTACATACGTATACATATACATCTGCATGTACATATACGTATACAATATCCATCGTGTTGCTCTTTTCCAGCCGACGCCCTGCATACGTATACATATACATATTCATATACATATACGTATAGATATACATATTCATATTCATATACATATACATATACATATACATAATTATACATTATACATATACATAATATATGTCGCACTGGCTGCCATCATGTCTATTGTCTTCTTTTCCACCCCGCCTACATACGTATAAATATACATACACCTATACACATACATACACATTAATCAATATGCACATACATACTAATACTGTTGCTCTTTGCCAGCCGACGGCCTACATACGTAGACATATACATATGCATATACATACACGTAAACATATACATATACATATGCATATGCATCGTGTTGCTCTTTTCCACCCCACGGCCTGAATACATAAACAGAATACATATATATAATAATTGCATATACATATACATATACATATACGTATACGTATACATATACATATACATATGTCGCACTTGCCGCCATCATGTTCATTCTCTTCTTTTCCAGCCGACGGTCTACATACACATATGTAATACATAATACGTATACATATACATTATACAAAAACACATACACACATATCGCACTTGTCGCCATCATGTCCGTTTTCCTTGCCCTGTGTAAGTAAGTAAGTAAGTAAGTAAGTAAGTAAGTAAGTAAGTAAGTAAGTAAGGAAGTAAGTAAGTAAGTAAGTAAGTAAGTAAGTAAGTGTCGCAGCTGCCGTGCCGGGCGGGCTAAAATACATACACATTAATATACATGTACATAATATTATACCTATGCCTGTGGCGAGTCTTGTAGTCACATCTACGGCGGGTGGTCTTGGTGCCATATCGACAGCGACGGGGACGGGATCAAGTCGCCTAGAAAAAGAAAGTAAGGTAGAAGATAGATAGATAGATAGATAGATAGATAGATAGATAGGTAGATATAGATAGATAGATAGATAGATAGATAGATAGATAGATAGATAGATAGATAGATAGATAGATAAGATAAGACAAGACAAGACAAGATGAGATGAGATAAGATAAGATAAGATAAGATAAGACAAGATAAGACAAGACAAGATAAAATAAGATAAAATAAGATTAAGATTAAGATTAAGATTAAGATAAGATAAGATAAGATAAGATAAGATAAGATAAGATAAGATAAGATAAGATAAGGTATGATATGATAAGATAAGATGAGATAAGATAAGATAAGATAAGACAAGATAAGATAAGATAAGATAAGATAAGATAAGATAAGATAAGATAAGATTTTGAGGCAGTTAGTCAGGCAAGCTGGTCAGGTAAGTAAGTAAGTAAGTAAGTAAGTAAGTAAGTAAGTAAGTCGGTAGGCAGGTAGGTAGGTAGCTAGCTAGCTAGATAGAACGATCAGTATCTACCGTGCCATAAATTGGGGTGTAACTTCATCGGCTTTGCTGTTGTTCAATCGCCTAAATAGTATGTATAAAATCTTATGCATCTATGTATCAGGTAGACAAACATATAGGTAAGTAGATAGGTAGGTAGGTGTGACTTCATCGGCTTCGCTGTTGGTTCAATCGCCTAAGTAGCACATTAAGAGTTTCCGTCCATATCCGTCGACGGATATAGCCGTAAGCGGCCGGTTAACCCGGTAAGTTTTGTTCAGTAACGGCTATATCCGTCGACGGATACGGATATCCGTCGACGGAAAGTCTTACTGTATATATATAGTATATGTATATGCATCTATGTATATGAATCTATGTATGTATGCATGCCGTTGAGGCAACTAAGTGACCAGGTAGACAAAGAGATAGGTAAGTAGATAGATAGGTAGGTAGAGAGGGAGGTAAGTAGATAGATAGGTAGGTAGATAAATAGGTAGGTAGAGAGGGAGGGAGGTAGGGAGGGAGGGAGGGAGGGATAATAAATAAATAAATAAATAAATAAACTATTATATATATATATATATGTATAAATGACCTGTCTATTCATATATCATAAAATAAGCACTAAAAATATGTACAACCTTCACAGGATATATATATATATATATATGTGTGTGTGTGTGTGTGTGCGTATGTGTGTGTGTAAATGTATGTATGTATAATATAGCTACCGTCCCGCCACAGGGGGTGTCACCCCTTTGGCTCTGCTGTTGTTTAGTGCTCTATGCAGATATATGTATGTATGCATATACTTGTATATGAGTGTGTATGCATGTAGGTATGTATTCTGTTTAGTCGCTGTAGGGAGGTAGGTAAGCACGTAGGTAGGTAGAGAGGTATTTTAGGTATAGGTAGGTAGAGAGGTATTTTAGGTAGTGAGGGAGGGAGGGCCTCGTGGGGATAGGTAGGTACGTAGATAGACAGATAGATAGATAGATAGATAGATAGATAGATAGATAGATAGATAGATAGATAGATAGATGGATAGATAGATAGATAGATAGATAGATAGAT